>OX454525.1:50548012-50734643 GCA_949715645.1 Portevinia maculata
AAAGATAGGACGAACCCTGCCAATCTCCGTTCAATTAGCTTACTTCCGAATATTAGCAAGGTCTTTGAAAAGGTTGTCAATAGAGCCCTGTTAAAGTGGGTCGAGGACAATAACATAATCCCGGACAATCAGTTTGGTTTCAGGGCGAGGCATGACACTATTCATGCCGCGTCGAAACTGGTTTCCGACATTCAGTGGAATAAATGCAAGAACCAATGCACGGGTGCTTGTCTGGTTGATTTTGAGAAGGCTTTCGACACCGTATGGTTAGAGGGACTTTTCTACAAGTTGACCAGGCGGGGGATGCACAAACCTTTGCTATATGTAATTTATAATATGCTTATGGGAAAGAAGTTCGTTGTCAAATGTGGCAATGTGACTTCGAGCAGAGTCTTTGAAATTAAAAACGGTTTACAGCAGAAGGCGGTCAATTCTCCGATCCTGTTTAACATTTACACGAGTGATCTGGTAGGTTCACTCAGACATGCTATAGCGTATGCCGATGATTTGGTGGCATACAGATCAGGTCCTAAAATCGAGGTCATTAATATCCTTTTGCAGCGTGACTTCGATCAAATTAAGCGATATTGCGACGACTGGAAGTTGAAAATCAACTTTCAGAAGACGGAAACAATCTTGTTCAGAACTCCATTGGCTGGGGCCTCTAGGGATACCAGAAAAAACTGGAAAAAATTGGCCATTATTGGACAAAATGGGCAGCCATTGGCGGTGAGAAGCGCAGTTAGATATCTAGGTATCTGGCTTGACCAGTATCTGTATTTCGATAGACATATAGTTGCTTGTCTTGCTGGGGCCAAGAAGGCTTATGCTTTGACAAGGAGACTGTTTCATAGCAGTCAACTTGACTCCAAAGTGAAGGTCATTTGCTACGTGGCCCTTATAAGGCCAATTATCGTTTATGGTTGTCCATTGTGGTTCAATATAGCGCCCAGCTATATGGGAAAGATTCGGGTTTTGGAGAGACAATGTCTTAGGACTTGTCTCCGGTTGTTCCGAACGCCTGAATCCAATTATATTAAATACTATCCCAACAAGGTCCTATACGATGGGGCTCAGTTGAATAGGATTGACAATTTCCTCATTAAGGTGACTCGAAGGCACGTTGCAAGGGCGATGGCCAGCGACAATAGTCTAATATTTGGGGCTTACTACCCCAATGAAATGTACATTAAGAGTACGCTCCGGTCTGGCTTTATCCCGCCAGAGGCATTTATCCATATTGATGCAAAAGGGCTGGTACAGACGAGGGATGGTATTCCGGTCTTATACCATCGCTACCGCAGCGCGAGAGATAAGCGGCTCCTCCATGACGGGGACGTCGCCAATGCTCATGAGCTCCTCCGTTTTAGTACTGCAATATCGGAGAGGGATAGATTCGACACGGAAAAGCAATTCGCCGAATTTTGGTGGCTTGTTGAGGGGGGAGGGGTCAACATGCCCTCCCAGGACGGTGCGTTACTGTAGGTAACTTCCTCTTAGCTTATAAGTTAGATTCAGTCAGCTAGGGCGTTTTTGGGAGAGGCCGGGCTCGCCAACGTGTGGTGGTGCTTCCGGGAGTTGACTGACGCTGTAAGGCTCCAGTCGGCTCACGGCGGCGCGTGTGCACGTTGACGACTGCCAGGCGCTCGGAAAGCAATTGGGATTTTGACCACTTGTTGCGCAAGGCAACGAGTGCTCAGAATCCTAATTATAGTTAGAATACGTTAAGTAGTTTAAGTAAGTAGAATATGTAGTTTGTAATTTGTTTTATATAAAATCTCAATAATGATACCGAGTTTTAGTAAATTTTCTCGAGGAATATATATGTAAGATTAGTTCGTAAAATAGTTCGTAGGCCGAAAGGCAATAATTCTAAGATATAGTTAAGTTTAGAGCGTTCGCATAAGGACCAATAAATAAGAATAAGTATCCTGTTAATTTTAAGTTAGGTTTAATCATTTTTGTCTAGTATGTAAGTAGATATTTATCAATGAATAAAAAAAATGAATTTCAAAGTCAAAGTCAAAGTAATCGGTTCTCATCAGATCACCGTAATTAAACGACGTTGGGCGCGGTTAGTACGTAGATGGGGGACCGTTTGAGAACAACCGCGTGTCGTTGGCCAGTCCCATCTACAGAGTTGAGGTAGATAATTATACGTGGTATCACAATGGACCTAAATTGGTCTAAGTGTGTCGGCTTCTGCCGACAGCCACATAAACCTAACCTAACCGTAGTAGTAGTGTTGAGTGTGACGTAGTATTAAATGATGGAGGGAAATTTTGTATGATGAGTATTATTAATAATATCTTTTTTTTTTTTTTTTGTTGTAGTATAGAGTTGTGTTGTGTTCGTATGATATCCATGCTGAGTTAGTGTTTTATAGAACAGGTTAAATATTGGATAATGTTTTTTTTTTTTTGATTGTGAGAAATGTGCATTCGCGAATAAAGATGTAAGTTGTTTGTTGGTTGCAATCAAGCAATTACCTCGTCTGCGGTTGTATTGCGGACAGATTTTAGTAATCGGTCTTTTGAGCTCACCGGTCGATGTTTTTAAAGTAACGACGCAAATTAGATTATCGGCACCGGGATGTACCTTAGTTATTCTGGCCATGATCCATTTCGATGGTGGGACACGTTCTTCCTTGACCAGAACTAGGTCTCCTATCTTCTGTTGCGTTTCGGTTTTAAGTCACTTTGGCCGCTGCTGGAGACGTGCAAGATAATTTGAGCTCCACTGTCGCCAAAATGTTTGCTGTAGCTGCTGAATTTTCTTCCACCGATCATGGTAGCATTGATTGTTATCGGAGATTTCTGATTCGGGAACTCCTAGTAAAGATTCACCGATAAGGAAGTGGGCTGGAGTTAAAGAGTTGAGGCACGCCTCAATTTGCGCCAGCAATGTTGCCAGCTCCTCAAAGGTAAGTGTTGACTTACTTGCTAGCCGTTTGAGGTGGTACTTCACTGACTTTACTCCCGCTTCCCATAATCCCCCAAAGTGAGGAGATGCTGGAGGAATAAAATTCCATTTTGTTCCGTCGTTGGTTAATAATTCGGCCACCTGCTTTTCGTCGAATCTAGCCGCCCTTCGAAGTGTCTCCAGTTCCCTTTTCGCCCCACGAAGTTCTTTCCGCAATCGCTGAAGATCTCTTTGCAGATTCCTCTTCTCGCTGAAAATCGTCTCAAAGCTGCTATGAAGGCCTACATTGTCATATCACTGACTAGCTCAATGTGGATCGCCTTGGTGGCCAAACAGACGAAAATAGCAAATAATGCCTTGAATGAATTGGAACTCCGACCCTTCCAAGCCTTGACTTCAATGGGACCAGCATAGTCCACCACTGTGTGGCTACATTAGGCAATCATTTGCTGCGTTCCGCCATGCAAAGTTTTCTCAAGTGCCTGTTGGATTAAAAGCTTGCTAAGATGATGGCTTGGCTTCAGAATTATGGGGTGGCATGCATCATAAGGTAACTCAGCATTTTGTAACCGGCCTCCTACTCGTAATATATTTCCGCCGTCGATAAATGGACTCAACGATTTAATCCCCTTAACTATCGGTCGTTTTTCTTGTAGCTCCGTAGGGTCATCGTAAAACATCTTACCTTGTGCAGTAAGAATGGCGATTTTTAAAGCAGAGTTAATTTGCAGCGGTGTAAACACACCCAACTCTCGATGCGCTGTTGGTCTTCGGACATTGGAGATGAACCTACAAAAATATCCTAAGATTTTCAACAGCCTCTGCAGATTAGATTGATGTGTCGATCTCACTTACTTGAGTGGTGACACATAGCGTTTGAATCTTGCGACTCTCCTCCTCAGTAAAAATATTGTTGGGTTGTTCTGGCATTGCAAAGTTCCAAACTGATCTAAGAAACTCTGGACCATTCCACCAAAGTGTATTTCCGTTTAGACCGGATGGCAACAGTTGTCGTGACGCAAGATCAGCTGGGTTGTGTTGGGTTGGTACATGTTTCCAGATACTGCAGTTGGTAAGTCGTTAAATTTCTGCGACTCTGTTGCCAACAAATGTTTTCCATTTGGAAGGAGGCGCTGTGATCCAAGCCAACGTGATTGTCGAATCGGACCAGGCAAATGTTTTGACATTTTCCAATTCCAAAACTTTTGAAGTGTATTTCAAGAGCGACGCCAATATAACCACTCCACAAAGCTCAAGTCTGGGAAGAACGACTAGGGGCGTCGATAGAGTTGCCAAGTTTCAACGAATTTGCTCAATTTCTCGAGGCCAGGTTTCGAACATTGGAGGTTATGGAACAACAAGGTTCCAAATCCACTCAGTCAGCATCCAGGAACTTCAATCAAAAAGCACCTGCAATAAAAACGTCGTTTCACTTAAAGAAGAACAAACCGAAGGAACAATATAGCTGCAATGCACTCAAACAGGAGTTGCAACCGTTTTGTCAAAATGGATGTCGGAGACCGGGTTAGCATGGTCACTAAAATTGGAGTTTGCTGCAACTGCTTAGCATATAGCCATACCACACAAAATTGTCCCAGTCAAGGGCGTTGCTATTTCTGTCAACAGAAGCATCATTCCCTGTTGCACGGGAACTCGAATGTGAATATTTCACATAATAACCAGGTACTACCCTCCCAAACAGATCCAGCCCAACACAACATAGGTAGTACTCACCCAAACAATAACAATTCTCCTACACGGAACCCTGGCACAACACCACATTCTTTTAATCCCACACAAAACCCAACCAATCAAGGTCAACCCCACCACAATTTAACGATAAAACCGAATGCACCACCATTACAACCTGGTAGGCAGGAGCATCCAACAACTAGTGCAGGGGTTCGCAACCATTTGGCACAGCACAATTGAGATACACAGGTTTTATTAGCAACTGCAATGGTGAAGGCCAGGTCATCAACGGGGAAATACGTTAGTTTGAGAGCCTTGATTGACCCGGGTTCTGAAGCAGCTATGCAACTATTAAATCTGAAGGCCCATAGTACATTCATTGAAGTGTCAGGATTGGGAACGGTCAGCAGTGCAGCATGCCATAGGTATGCTGATATATCATTCGGGTCTTTGCACTCCACATTTGAGACAACTGCACGAGCTTATGTGTACTGATCCCTGACTGGGCTTCTCCCGGCCAACAGATTGGCACTCAATGAATGGAAACACATCAGCGGATTAACGCTTGCAGATCCCCTCTTTTTCAAACCTGCTACAGTAGATTTACTGATTGGAAGCGATGTCTACTCGTAACTAATTCTACCAGAAATTTCCAAAGGTGATGATACGTCACCTGTGGCTCAGAATACTCAGATGGGCTGGATTTTATTCGGAAAGGTGTCGGCAGATTCACGCAAGTCTATCAGAAGTTTTCTGCAAGTGTGTGATATAGACACCCAGTTACGGAGGTTCTGGGAGGTTGAAGAGCTACCCTTTCAAATCAAAGATACTGAGGAGAACCAAAGGTGCGAGAAGCACTTCAAGGAGACTATGCGATGCTTACCTGATGGGCGATATGAAGTTTCACTTCCCTTTAAGGACAGATGTCCACCGGCCTCGAAGTTAGGAGCCTTGCGTAGGCTGCATCAACTGGAGAGGGGTTTAGACAGAAACCCCAAACTAAAATTGGACTACACTAAGTGTATAACCGAATACCTGGAGCTAGGTCATATTCTTCAATCTCCATTTCACTACTTAGTTCCACATCACTCGGTAATGAAAGAGACCAGCTCAACAGCCAAGTTACGTGTCGTCTTCGACGCTGCTGCAGCAATTTCGGATGGCAAGTCCTTGAATGATCATTTGATGGTTGGGCCTAAGAAATTAAATAATATTATTGATATTATGTTAAGATGGAGATGTCATCAAGTTACCTTTACAGCGGATATAGAAACGATGTACTGTCAAATTCGTATGAAGCAACAGCACGCGTACTATCAGCCTATTCTTTGGCGCAGCAGTTTTGGCGAGCCGATCAAGACGTATCGCTTGAATACGGTGACATTTGGTACAGCCAGTGCTCCATATCTCGCGATTCGCACACTCAACCAGGCCGCATTGGATGAAGAACAACGATTTCAGGTGGAAGCAAGGGCAATGCAGGAGGAGATGAATGTGGACGATTTAATCGCCGGAGCCGATTCAGTGGAAGAAGCAATTCAAAAGAAGGATGAGGTGAGGCAGCTGCTGGCTTCGGCAGGATTCAATCTGCGAAAATGGACCAGTAACTCACAAGAAATTTTAAGCGGTATCCCACTGGACCAGGAGTTTGGCTTTTCAGTACCTTTTGAATCTTCGGAGAACATCAATGCTCTCGGGATCAAATGATATACCAAAGATGATGCTTTTTCGTTTCCGAGTATATCGTCTGATCCTTCTCAGATACCCACGAAACGGACAATGCTCTCAACAATCGCCCGGCTGTTTGATCCACTTGGGTGGATTTCGCCTGGTATAATCAAGGCAAAAATCATGATGCAGCAGCTGTGGTGTAAAGGACTTTCCTGGGATGAACCTATCCCAGCAGATCTCAGAGAGGAATGTGCGAAATTCTGTCAGGAGATTCCGGGTGGCAATGGTGCAGTAGTAGTGTATTCGCTTACGGAATGGAAGGTCGTGCGTTCGAATCCCGGCCAAGTCCATTACTTTATACCGAATACATGAAATTGTAATCTCCCTAAGTAACATAGACACCACCCGTGGAGAAAAACCCTACAACTGCACCTAAACACCTCTTTCCCATCTCTCTATTATTTCCAATACCAAGTAGGTTACACTGTCTTCTTAGCATTATAAGGGTACTGTAACAACAAAAAAAAATCCCTTTAGGGTAAGCAAATTATAGAAAAAAAAAAAATTCGAATACCACGATGGGTTCATCTGCAAAAACAACAAAAGGGTATTGAAATCCAGGGATTTAGCGACGCCTCTGAGAAGGCGTATGGAGCAGTAGTATACTTACGAGTGTTGGATGAGGAAAACCACATTCATGTCCACCTTCTGATGTCCAAAACAAGAGTAGCTCCTCTAAAGACCTTCACTCTTCCCAGGCTTGAGCTTTGTGGAGCGGTTATATTGGCGTCGCTCTTGAAATACACTTCAAAAGTTTTGGAATTGGAAAATGTCAAAACATTTGCCTGATTATGAGTATACTAACCAGCTTCTCTTCACATTTTCGTCACTAACAAGCTTTCAGCTGCTGCGTGCATGGTGCGAGTTTTTGAAAAATTATATAAATAATCATGACGTCCCAATTATTTACAGGAAGCCCCAAATTTTGAAGAGAGTGCAAACACTCCGTGGATGTATCCAACAAGCGTTTTAACCCCCCACCATTTTCATTGTGCATCACCGGCTGACTGAAGAACAGCTGCAAGTGTGTATTGACCAGGAAGCCTTTATTGTTGTAGCGCGAACATAAAATCGACCACACCTTTTCATAATTGCCCTCGTCAATCTCTAAATGCTGGAGCAAACGTTCAGTCTCCCCAGACAAACCGGATTTTAGATAGTGTACTCGTAGTTTTTGTATTTCTGTGAGACTAGCATTTTTATGAATCATCGATTCAAATTTGCTTTTATACTGTCTCCATTTTTCATAATGCTCCGAAAATAGCGGCAGTGACATTTCGGGTAGTCGTATCCCGCTTTGTCCTGTACCCGCGGTACTGTTTGATGTAGATGCAGTCATGTGGTCTAAGCAATGCAACAGTTCAGCCTTATAATCTAAATATATTTCCCGAATTTCCTCAGAAATTGCCTCTTATTTTCTAAGAAGTTTGAGTTCCTTTGTAGTACTCATATTGGGTTGGCTAAATTACTAATAACTCACTTACCACTGATCCACAGGTTCTTGATTTATAATTACGCGCCGCGAGAAGTTGGGTTTGCACAAAAACTCACAATGAAAATGTTCTTTATTTGAATTAATTTATTTAAATTGAAAATTGAGTTATATTTTGTATGTACAATGTACATATATTATTTGAGGTTACACTTGAATGTCTCAATGTCACTTGGTAATTTTTTTTTGTTTTAATCCCGCTCGAAGGACCAAATGTTTTCTCCTTAGACCTTAAAGAAAACAAACGATGAACTTATAGTTCTCGTGGACTCTGAAACTTTCGGTTTCAGTAAAAGAAACAAAAATGCAACGATTTTAGCACGTTATAAATGTAGCTCTGTTTATTTAATAATGATATTTTGAAAGACAAAGTCATGCAATTTATATTGATTTGTATGTACACTTTGTATTATTTACATTCGTAGTGTAGACTTTTAATTTGACTGGTTCACAATGGAAGAAGTAAATTATGCTTGATTGGCATAAAGTATACATAAACATTATCCAGAACACAGACAATTTGTTTTTCCTCTCGACCGCAGGGCAAACACTTTAAAGTATGTTTCCCATTTGTTCTTACAATATTTTTAAATTAAAAAAAAACAGTTGAAATTTATCTTTTAAAAAACACGTAGGTACACTCTTATTTGTTTGCTCTGAGAACTAACAGTGTTGCGTTTTCTTCACTTGTTTCGCACGACTGACAAGAACTTAAGTTAATACGCCGTTAAAAATACATTATGAAAAAACGTAAGCACTGCCCTTCCCAACCTTATTGCAAAACCAGTGTGACCAACAAATATAAAAACTAGCAAATAATGATTCAAATCATTTTTTATTTCGAACATCGGATTGCATTATTTTTAGCGAAATCAAAGCAAAGAAGAAGCATCTATTTTCATATTTTTGACTGAAGGGTAATTGTAGAGGTTCATAATTAGGTGTAATCGGTAAAAAAATAATCAGAAAAACCAGCCATAAACCATTTAAAAAAAAAGCAAAGCAGGTAGCACTGCACGAAGTGAAAAGATACACACAACGAGGATCAAGTCGATACGCCTTTAAAAAAACATTATGAAAAAACCCACAATCATTCGTCTTACGAAGCATGCCGCATGTAGTGGTACAGGCAAAATATACTGTGTACCGTTTTTTTCCACAGCCTTTTGACCTGCTTCCACATATTGTAGGTTTTTTCTGCATTTTGCTTTGTAGTTAGGAAATGCATAATTATGTAGAGATAGTGTCCCTACTCATTATATGGATATACTCTGTTCACTTGCCATCAAAATATAGTCGATTGCCGAAAGCCGTATGAACATTATAAATAGGTATAGCCCGTCCCAACTTAAGTGAAAATTTCTTGCGCAGGTCTCTTCACATCACTGATTTTATTCTCTTGGCGACAACAAAACTACTTTTCAAACCAGAACTACGGCTAAAATAAATATGTGCGCATTTCATACAACAAACATACCCCTGCTTGCGAAAACATCTCTCTCGATCGACGATCGAGACATGAGTGATGGTCCACCATTTCAGAACCGTCATTGGCGCATGCAAAAGATACACATTTACCCACCCCAAAGAAAAGTGAAATTTGCTGGGTGTTGCACTTCTCAAATATGTTTTTAGTAATGAAAGCCAGAGTTTTGAGTAACTATTAAAAAGGGTTGAAATGGAATTTCCGTTATACTTTGTGCATGCGCACGCAGGTCTTCACGCGAACGCAGATAGACAGGTAGATTTTTAGGTTAGTTGAGAAAAAATGGGTCAAAGACTTGTGCTTTCGCAGCAAACGGACGTGTCTATTATTTCTCTCTATCTCAATTTTAAAAACTGTCTTAATCTTTAAAAAATTACGTAGATATATTCGTGCGTGCCAGAGTCGTGTGCAATTAGAGGTTTTTCTAAAAAATTCGACTTTATTCTAATTAAAACTAGTGATTGCGACTCTCCCATTTAAAAAAAATAATAATAAGTGAAATAAGCTTTTGTTCGAATCTCCATTATTCAGTTAAAGAGCGAATTGCCCTTCCTATCGATATGGACGACCGCATTTCTCTTAATGCGTCTTGTACGCTATGTTATACATGCAGCAAACCCCTTCCCCCAACAGGCGAGTTTGTTTCTTGCCACCACTGCAAGTCGCACTACCACTACTCTCCGTGTACCACACTTGCCGATGCTACATACTCAAAAAAGAATGCAGACCGCAAGCTCGAATGGAAGTGCCAAAACTGTAGACAGAGAAACAAATCGTCATCATCAACTGCTCAAGCAGCACAGTCTTCCCAAGCAACAGTGGAGCAACAACAATTCCAAAAACAGCTGCGGGATGATAACGATGAAGGAGATGATTCTCAGTCTAAACGGTATCGGCCATATGATACTCTCTCTATGAGCGTAATCAAAACTGATTTAAATACCGTGCAGTCTGACGTAGCGGAACTTAAAATCGACATGAAGGAAATAAAGCAAATAATCGAAAAGCTGGGTAATCGTGTTACATGCTCTGTTGATGACATGAAGAAAGAGATGACAAATACCTTTACGATGATA
This sequence comes from Portevinia maculata, assembly GCA_949715645.1. Taxonomy (NCBI): domain Eukaryota; kingdom Metazoa; phylum Arthropoda; class Insecta; order Diptera; family Syrphidae; genus Portevinia; species Portevinia maculata. Next base: position 50,558,412 of record OX454525.1, read on the forward strand.
AACGAAACGATGTCACAACTAACATTGCAGGTACAAGATTTAACCAAGCAAAATAAGGAAAAAGACATAAGGATTTCAACAATGGAGACAAAAATAAATTTCCTTGAGCAGCAAACAATCGAGAAGAATGTGGAAATAAGAAATGTACCAAAACAAAATAATAAAAGCGCAAATGACATCATCAAATCAATTGCAAGCTCCCTGAACTTGAGTTTAACTGATCACGATATAGCTGATTCGTACCGCACCAAACAAAACAACATCATCGTCAAGTTCTCTTCTCTTAGCACAAAAAGAGAACTAATGCAAAGGTATGTAAATAAATGCTGACACATTAAGAGCGGAAGAAAATGTAGACAAAAACAAAATAAAAATCTATATTAACGATCAGCTGACTGCATTTAATCGACGTTTGTTATGGCTAGCCAAAACAAAAGCCAAAACCGCCAAATGGAAAAATGTGTGGGTACGCGAAGGTCGTATTCTGACAAAACAAAATGAAACAGCACCTATAGTACAGATTCTCTCAGAAATTGATATCGAATCAATAATTTAATAATCTAATTACTTAACACACAAATATAAAACAGAAATGAACAACATCGCAATAAAAACATATTCAAATTTTCAAAACATAAATAAAACAGAATTTGAAAGTTATCATATCTCATGCATCTATTTAAATATTCGTTCTCTTCGCAAACATTTTACACCTTTCCTTGCAGCGATTAATAATTTAATCCCTCTAGTGGATGTAATTGTACTCGTAGAAACAAATATAACTAACGACGAAAATAATCTATTCTCTATAAACGGTTTTCATGCAGAATATTTAAATCGACAGATGAACACTGGAGGAGGTATAGCGATTTATATAAAGGACACAATAACATATGATATTTCTAAGCCCAGCACTATTTTCGTTTGAATCAATTCAACTAAAATTGCACACCATTCCCCCTCACGGCCACATTGCTTGCAATCTACCGCCCACCAGCCCTCAAAACAAAAGCTTTTATCGAAGAACTGGAACAGCTGCTGAGCAGAATGGAGAAAAGACAGCATGCATTAATCATTGGCGACATGAACATCGATCTGCATAAACTCAATTGCAACCGAAATAAAACGCTACAATACCTCGAAATGCTGTCATCAAATGGTGTGGAAAACATAAACACTGAGAGCGCAAGAGTGGATATCAGTCGGAACACTAGCACAAACATAGATCATATACTGATTAGAACTTACTCAGAGTGCAATATACATTCAGCAGTCATACAAACCAACATCTCGCACCACTATTCGCCTATGTGTGGCCTAACATTCAAGCCCAACAACAACAAGAATACCTGGCCAAAAACACCAAATGAGAAAACAATTAACTCAAATAGGGGGAATGCGCTCCTGTCCGGCGCAAACTGGGAAGTAATTCTTACAATGTCAAATAATGTCGATGATGTGTACAATAAAGTATGCACCACCTTTCAGTCAATCTATAAACAACCAGAAATACAAGCAAGGGAAAAGAATAAAAGAACGCCGAATCCGTGGATGAATGAACAGCTTATTGAATATTGTGTAAAGAGAGATAAACTTTATTAAAAATGGTTATCGAAACCTAAAGACAAAAATAGAGAAAGTGAATATAAAGTATTTAGAAACATAGTGAATAAAAAATTAGAGTATGCAAAAAATAGTTTCTATCAGCGTAAATTTTATGAAAACAGAAATAACATTAAAAAACGTGGCAAACTTTAAATGAAATAATAGGCAAAAAATCAACTAGCCTCGACGAAACAATAACAACGAATTTTAAAAATGAAAACTTGTCAGACCTAACGAATAAATTCGCAAAAACATTCAAGAACAATATAGAAAAAACAATACATCAGTGCCAAATCAAGACAATACCAAATATAGAGCATATTACTCAAAACACCATATTTATAGAAAGTGCTAGTGAAATAGAAGTGTTAAACATTATTAAGGGACTTAACGTTAAAAAAGGACCAGGATATGACAATATTCGTGCAAAGGACTTAAGAAATAACGCTTCATCTTTAGCTCCTGTTATAACAACGTTAATAAACATGAGTCTAGAAAATGCGACAATACCTAAAGCCTTAAAAATGTCCATAGTTCGTCCGATATATAAAGGTGGTGTTAAATCTGAAGTCAACAACTATCGACCAATAGCAATCCTACCGGTTGATGAAAAAATTCTTGAGGAAATCATATGCAGAAGACTAAAAAGTTTCATCGAAAAATTTAAAATAATTGAGCCAAACCAATACGGATTTCAAAAGGGTAAAAATATAAACCAACTCCTGGGGACCTTCGCAAATAAACTTAACGAAAGCCTGAGCAAAAACCCATCATAGCTTAGCATTGTTTGTCGATTTTAGCAAGGCCTTCGATACTCTTTCACACCATAAACTCCTAACTTCCCTGTATAATATTGGAATCCGTGGCAGCTGTATCAAATGAATAGAAAACTACCTGTCACTACGAACATATCGCGCTAAAATTAATAAAGACCTAAGTGACGAAATAAACATCACATACGGCGTCCCTCAGGGCTCGAAATTGGGCCCTCTGCTATATATAATATATGCGAATGGCATGCTGAAAGCGCTAAAAAACAGCACATCTTTTGCCTATGCAGACGACACAGCAATTGTCGTGTCGCACAAAAATATTGAAATTGCTATTGGAAGAATGCAGAACGAATTAGACATAATAACAAGATGGTGTCACGATAATGAACTGACAATAAACTTGGACAAAACAAAACTAATGCATATAAAACCACCTCATATCCTGTATCATAAATTTCACGACACGAATTGTATCCACGCTAACAAAAATACTATCTGCAGACCAGACGACCAATGTGAAACATTTATTGAACTTGTAAACAGTTACAAATATCTTGGCGTAATCGTTGACCATAATCTCAAGTGGCATGCACACATTAGTCAACTACAACGAAAACTTCGAGGAACATCATATATGCTTAACCATCTAAGCTATTGCAGTAACTATGCGGTACTTGAACAAGCGTACCTTGCACTAAGCGAGTCATACATACGTCATGGAATAACTGCGTGGGGCACCTCAACATTCTGCAGGCAACCGCAAAATAGCAAAAACTCTCTCCTTAAAATATTGGGCAGGAAGAAGAGGCTAAATTAGAACAACAGTAACGCGCCTCTCAGCAAACTAATGGGCATACTCAACATCAAAAACATATTTAAGTCTAGCCTGATCAATGAATTCTATGCTGATAACCGATACAGATTCCCGATTGACCATCAACACAACACACGGAGAAGAGCAGAGGGGGGATTTAAAACAAAGAAGTCCCATAACAACTATGGGGGCAACAGCTTAGCCGCAATGTTACGAGCGCTTTTTAACGAGCTACCAGTAAGTCTACTAAACATCAGGAATGTCATACAGAGAAAAAATTAATAAGAAATTTTTACATTAATAAATAAAACTATATGATATATTTATACCCTATTCTAAGGGTATATTAATTTTGACGCATAGTTTGTAACATACCTTAATATTGCCCGTAGACCCCTAAAAGTTACTATATTTATGATCAGCATCGATAGTAATGTCGATCTAGCCATGTCCGTCCGTCCGTCCGTCCGTCTGTAGCCAAAAATTAGGCCTTTAAACTGGACCTAGAGAGCTGAAATTTTAACCATATACTCTCTAGGGTCCCGAAATAATCAAGTTTACGAATTTTTGAAATCCGCCCACAGACACGCCCACAAACTCAAAAAAACCAAATTTTGGAAAAAATCGAATTTTGAGCTAGAAAGCTGAAATTTTTTATATATGATCTATGACTCCTAAAACTGCTCGGGATAAAAAGTTTTCAAAATCCGCCCACTGACACGCCCACAAATAAATAAAATAATTTTTTTATACCCTATTCTAAGGGTAGGTATATTAATTTTTGAAAATCCAAAGTTTCAGCTAGGGAGCTGAAATTTATAGTATATACTCTCTATGGGCCCTTTATGCTCATGTGTAAATATTTTCAAAATCCGCCCACTGACACGCCCACAATTATTTTTTTTTTTTTTGAAAATTCAAAGTTTGAGCTAGGGAGCTGAAATTTATAATATATACTCTCTAGGGGCCCTTTATTCTCATGTGTTAATTTTTTTTAAATCCGCCTACTGACACGCCCACAATTAAATAAAACAATTTTGTTGAAACACCCAAGTTTGAGCTAGGGAGCGTTGTTTTTTTGATAAAATCCTTTAAATGTTATATAACAAAATATGTAGAGCGTTCTTAACAATTCAACCATACTTAGACTTTTGTCACGCCCACTTATGAGGGATAGGAATAAGAATAGGGTATCCAACAGTTCGCCCAAGCGGACTGTAGCCCGTCCCTATGTTTTTCATTACATTTAAATATAATTTAACATTACAAAAATTTAATTTGCATTACACATTTTCCTGCAGGCAAGCTTTTAAGCTTCGTGGGATATTGTTATATTTTTTCCGTAAATTCTATAATAATAATAAAAAAAAAAAAAAAAAAAAATGGTAACTTAAAATCGACCTGGATCGCCCGATACGACTTTCATGGAAAGGCCTAAGTGTCCAATTGTCTACCCACATTTAAAAACTCATTTTTTCAAGTGCATAATATGTATATTTTTACGTGGTTCTCATATTAATGCAGGGAAACATCTCAAACTTATATTTTATGTCAATTGTGCTATTTTTCATGATTTCTTTATTTTCTTGATTGTAATGTTTTAATTCGTGCATGAAACTTTATTTATTTATTTATTTATCTACAGCATAGCTTACAGATTACAGAAAAGGAAGAAAGATTAAATATATACTAAAAATACTAAAATACAACAATTCATTTATAAAGGTATATGAGAAAAAGAGAAAAACGATAACAGAGCTTAGTTACTTAATAAAGCAAACAAGATGTTTTTAAAGCGGTCTCTAGAACAATGAAAATCTATATCTCCACTTTTTTCATTAAAAGACGCAAGAGCTCTTGAGATTGGCTCGTTACAACCATAGTTTCTTCTATGTCTAGATTGAAAAAAAAAACATTACGAGACCTTAGACGCCTTTCTGGTGCATAAAAAGGCTCTCTAGATAACAGGGCGAGGCTTTTTATTTGGTAACACACAACATCTCTAACGAATATAATATCGTGAGCATACCTTCTAACATTAATTTTCAATATACCAAGTAATTTGCATCGGGCACTATAGGATGGTTCAAAGTTCCAACGCATTTTAAATAATATAAATTTGGTAAAACGCCTCTGGACCCTCTCAATACGATCTGAATGACTTACATAAATGGGATTCCATATAATATCGGCATATTCAAGGATCGATCTAACCAAGGATATGAGTAAAGATAGCAGAGTATGTGGATCAGTAAAATCTCTCGAATTCCTTTTAATAAAGCCAACAACTGAGTTAGCCTTAGCGATTATGTAGTCAACATGAGGAACATAGGTTAGATTAGTGTTAATAATGACACCAAGATCCTTGATTTGACGAACTCTATATAAGCACGTCATTTCAAGATAATAGTCGTGAGAATAATACGTCTGAGATCTGGAAAAGGAAATAACCATACACTTTTGTTTGTTTAACTTTAAGCAATTTAGTGTGCACCAGTTTTGTAGATTATTAAGGTCAGACTGAATTTTTCTACAATCATCTGTACATTTTATCTTTAGAAATAGTTTTAAATCATCTGCATACAATAAGCATTGGCTGAATTCTATACGCTGAAGAATATCGTCAATAAAAATTATGAAAAGCAGGGGGCCCAAATGACTACCTTGTGGCACTCCAGAGATGCATGAAATTGATCTGGAATAACAGCCATCCAGGTAGACCTATTGGACCCTACCAACTAAAAATGAACAAATCCACCAAAAGCATAGCTGAGTGAAAACCAAACTGTTCAAGTTTACCTAATAAAATATTGTGATTCACGGAATCAAAGGCTTTACTGAAGTTAATGTATATTGCATCAACCTGGCATCCGCTTTCAACTGCATTTATTACATAAGAGGTAAAATGAACTAAATTAGATGTCGTCGAGCGACCTGAGACGAAACCGTGTTGAAACTCAGATAAGTGTTCCTTTATATGGAATTCTAATTTGTTCCTGGCAATGCTTTCAAAAAGCTTAGGTATAGCAGATTGTTTGCATATTCCACGATAATTTTCAACATTATTCTTAGAACCAGATTTGAAAATAGGGATAAGATATGACGTTCTCCAATCATCGAGAAAAGTACCAGAAGAAAGAGATGCATTAAAAATCGCATGCAGGGGCTTACACAATGATGCACAACAGCTTTTTAAAACAATTGCGGGAATACCATCCACTCCAGGTTTTGAATTAGGCTTGATGCTACGCGCTGCCAACAGAATATCATTTATGTCTAGAACAAGGAGACCAAAATCAATTTTAGATCTGGAATTTAAATTGAAACTCGTTGGCGCATTACAATTTGAATAAATGGTCTCAAAGAATTTCGCAAACAACTGAACTGATCCTTGAGCATCATTGGAAATAGCATCCTTATAAGTAATTGTTTTGGGAAAGCCTGTATTTGTCCTTTTATGCTTTATAAATGACCAAAACATTTAGAGTTACTTTTTAACTTATTTTCTATACTACCTATATAGTTACTACTAGCTGCACCTGCCCGGCTTTGCCCGTGCCCGAGAATTCTATTGGCCAATATGTTCGAGTAGACTTCCTTAAAATTGTCTATAGCGGGTATCCGGCGTATGTTGCTGCGCCTAAAAAAAGAAGACCGATTTTGACCAAAGTTCACAGAAACACTCTCAGGCCAATACCGAAGATTGCCTGATTTGAGCTCAACCGGTGAAAGGGACTGGACGTTTTTCTCCGCATGGCTTAGGCCGCTCACACAACTTCGTTGTTCCGTTTAGGGTAGGTGCTTGTTGTCTGGCAGTTGCCTATGTCACCTTACTTCTGCGAATCAAACAACAAAGCGAAAATAAAAAACTTCGATTGATTCACTTTTCATTCACTTCCACACCGATTGTTATCAATGTTGGAAAAGCAACTTTCCGATGTCCGATTCACAAAAAAATGCAAAAAATTTCAATAAGAGTTATTTGAATAAAATATTGAACACACGATATCTCAAGAATGAAAGTGCGCACAAATTCCAAAATAAGCTTGAAACGTTCGTGTGGTCTCCCTCTTTCATATGCTTGTTCGGATAACAAAATAAGTGACGTCTGTACGGTCTCTGTATCTGCGTCGTCATTTACACGCATACGCTCATATGCATGTGTACTCACTCAATTGTCCATATCTCACACACCGATGCAGATATAGCCAAACATAACAACCTTCGTGCAGACGTCGCCTTTCATGGAAAAAAATTTCATTGGAATCGGTTAACGCGTTTGGCCAAACACCGGCAACAAACACAAATATGGATTGATTTTTATATATAGAAAATATTACACAAAAAAACTTTTTATTATTTCACTTAAATTTGTTTTTTTTTTCAAAGCACATGATACCTACATATGAAACACACAGTGTGTAAATACATTGTCAATTTTTTTTTCTTTTTTAAGAAACACATAATTTACACACCGATGCAGATACAGACATCGCACCTACATAACATTCTTCGTATAGTTGTCACCTTTCTTTAAAAAAAAATTTCATTGGAATCGGTTAACGCGTTTGGCCAAACACCGGCAACAAACGCAAATATGGATTGATTTTTATATACATATATGTGGGTGGTATATATGGGTGGTCAAAATAAGCCATTTTGAAATTTAGATTTTTTTTCTTCTAAAACCCGTGCTGAGAACATACCTTTCCAACAAAGTATAAATCATCAAAATCGGTTCGGCCAATCTCGAGTTATGCGGTTACATCGCTTCGGACACTTTCTTTTATATATATAGATGAAGAAATTTACTCAAAACATTAAACTGACTACGTAGCTTAAAAACACTTCTTTATCAATTTCGTTTCCCGAAATTTTAAAGGTTTTGTGAGCCTTGTTTCTCAAATTCTTTAAATGTAGAAGGCGCCCATTATACCATGGGGGTTTCGAAGTGCTTTTCCTCAGCGAACATGGAACAAACATAGAGAAGCTAGACTTTAAGATACAATTAAAGCGATTATACATTTCACTAAGACATAGATTTTCAAATTCACGGTCCCAGTTAAACGAATTCAAATGCGAATTCATACCAGTAAAGTTACATTGAAGAAAGCTAAATGACCTGTCTGTAATCGAGTTTCTCTTATTATAATTATACATATCAATTTCAATACAAATTTGCTCATGATAAGTAGAATTATTTAATAGAGAAAATTGTGCCTCGAAAACGTTACATTTAAAGTCATTGATATTAACAAATACAAGATCAAGAGCTCTATTTTGGGAATTCGTTATTGTACAAACAAACAATCAATAACAGCCAATTCGTAATCTTTAACTACATTATGTGGAATAAGCATTTTATCGTCATCAGACCAAGACCATACAACATCACCAATATTAAAATCTCCCAGAGCACATATATAATTTGAATTTGAACAACGATTATTTATAAATTCAATATTTCCAATGCATTTTTCATAAATATCAAGTTTACTATGTGACGGTATGTAATTAACAATAAATAAAATTAAATCGTTAGTACCTAGAACATTAACAGAAACACAGATCTGTTCGACACTAAAATCGGCAAAACTATATCATCGGAAGAAAATGTTGACCGAACCGCAATCAGCACACCTCCACCACGTTCCTCAACCGATTTACAACGATCACGGCGAAATACATTGTACATCTTGCTGTCGAAGATGTCAGATGACAGAATATTTTTATAAAGCCAAGTTTCCGTAATTATTATCACATCATAATCCTTGTGACTTGAAGTCATGAACAAATCCAGAGTTCGTTCTACACCCACTGGCATTATGATAAAATATTTTAATAGGATGAGTATCCTCAATGGTTTGGGCCAGTTGATGGTCATAGGGTGGCTTAAACGATTCCTTAGCAATAGCACGATTTAGTTTTTTGGACTGTGAATGAAAGATCGAATTTTCACCCCATTGGGCCAAAAACTCGTATCATAAACACTGCTTGCAAAGTTAGCAGGAACACCAATTTTAAAATTCACAAATTTTAGACTTTGGCTAGTTTCATTTGCTTTTAACAATTTAAAGCACGAAAAGCCCGCATTTGTCTGCAATTTATTGGAGATATAAGCAGCAATACTGTCCGTCGATGTATCGTGGTGGAAACTTGAAATATGAAACCACTTCAATTTTCGGACGACATGGAAACTTTTTTCATGAGTTACTACAATAATTAATTGGTGAAACTCGATGACAGTTAAAACACGTATCAATAATAAAACAATTACGTTTTCCAATATCGCTGCAAAAAAGATAAAGTAGAGAAAAGCATTAACAATTTCATGCGATCAAAAATATTTTAAAAGAGAAAATATCCCTTAAATAAATTACTACTGCGCATGTTGGGATCTTTCTTTTACTTTGGATTTCATCAGGACGAATGAGACTGACTGTATTCAGTGATAGAACTAAAAAAATATTATGTGGATTACCTACATTTACATATTGCATGTTTTTTTTCGTAAGACCAAAAGTGCAGTAGATTTTATTTAAAGGCAGTAGATTTATTTTTCGAAAAAAAAGCAGTAGATCTACTGCAATTGCAGTAAAGTCACAATTCTGGTAGGGACTAGTAGGGACTTTGGTGAATTTGGGTGTTGGCTGACCTGAATCCCTTGGCAGCAGTAGGCATGCTTGCGATCGCACGGCGTTAGCTCCACGGTGGGGTGAGATCTTGCTGCCTCCCAATGCAAACATAAGATTTCGTGCCTGGTTACTACGATTCCTTTATGTGGGGAAATATTAAAAAGACGGGATGTGAAGAGTAAAGGGATATAGAGAGTGCTCAAGAAAGAACTATTTGAAATCTAGGGGAAAGAATTATGTGAAACTTTATGATGTGCCCTCCTACATGCAGATGGTGTTTACCGGGTGCACCTTGACTACCCCTAGTCATTTTATATTGGGGTTAGCCCCTGAATATGCTCTTGCAGACGATTAACCGATCACGACCTTAATAGCTGCGGAAATTAAATGAAATACATAAATGTTTTATTTAGCTAATCACACAATATGATGGTTAGATATTGGTTTATTATTCTTAATAATTCATATGGGTGCGGGATCATATTAGGACATTTAATAGATAAACAGGAGATTTCAGCATATGTTCTAAATATAATTGCATGTTGCTTGCTTTACAGTGATAAGATAACTTATAAACTGAGCGTTATATTTTATTAGACAATTGGATATGCAAATTTTATAGTTGTTTATGTATAGAAAAAGTATTTGGTATGCTACGAGTATATTTGAATTTGCCAAAGAAATTACGAATTGGTACATTTTGTACTTACAGTTTTTCCCGTATCGATGAAAAGTTGTGGTCACAAGTTTCCTTCTGTGATGACGGATGATGTATCGTAGAGTTGATGACTGAATAGAATTATAATCAGTTTTCGTTTTGTGTTAATCGCCTTTGTACTATATTAAGTTGATATAATTTCTAATTATTTAAAACTAGGATAGGAAATTTCAAATAGTAATTTCAAATGTAAGATAGGATTCATTTATAGGTACTTTAAGCAAAACCAAAAAAAAACATAGGGGCGGGCTACAGTCCGCTTGGGCGAACTGTTGGATACCCTATTCTTATTCCTATCCCTCATAAGTGGGCGTGACAAAAGTCTAAGTATGGTTGAATTGTTAAGAACGCTGTACATATTCTGTTATATAACATTTAAAAGATTTTATCAAACAAAAACGAAGCTTTTGTAAAAAAAACGTTCCCTAGCTCAAATTTTGGTTTTTCAATAAAATTATTTTATTTAATTGTGGGCGTGTCAGTAAGCGGATTTAAAAAAAAATTAACACATGAGCATGGAGGACCCCTAGAGAGTATTTATTATAAATTTCAGCTCCCTAGCTCAAACTTTGGATTTTCAAAAAAAGTTTTTTTTTGTAAATTGTGTGCGTGTCAGTAGGCGGATTTTGAAAATATTTACACATGAGCATAAAGGGCCCCCTAGAGAGTATATATTATAAATTTCAGCTCCCTAGCTCAAACTTTGGATTTTCAAAAAAAAAAAAATTTAAATTGTGGGCGTGTCAGCAGGCGGATTTTGAAAATATTTACACATAAGCTTAAGGGGCCCCTAGAGAGTATATATTATAAATTTCAGCTTCCTAGCTCAAATTTTGGGTTTTCAATAAAATTGTTTTATTTTTTTGTGGGCGTGTCAGTTGGCGGATTTTGAAAATTTTATATCCCGAGCAGTTTTAGGAGTCATAGATCATATATAAAAAATTTCAGCTTTCTAGCTCAAAATTCGATTTTTTCCAAAATTTAGTTTTTTTGAGTTTGTGGGCGTGTCTGTGGGCGGATTTCAAAAATTCGTAAACTTGATTATTTCGGGACCCTAGAGAGTATATGGTTAAAATTTCAGCTCTCTAGGCCCAGTTTAAAGGCCTAATTTTTGCCGACGGACGGACGGACGGACGGACGGACGGACGGACATGGCTAGATCGACATTACTATCGATGCTGATCATAAATATATTAATTTTTAGGGGTCTACGGGCAATATTAAGGTATGTTACAAACTATGCGTCAAAATTAATATACCCTTAGAATAGGGTATAAAAATTAAGTAACAAAACCATGCAATCACACACAAAAAAAATGTTACTACCTAGGCTATTTTAACCAGCGAGCGGGCAGCTATGCTGAAGTATAATGGACCAATAGGTCTAAGTGCTTGTCATCTACTGATGACCCCACTGCACATACAATACAATACAATACAATACCTAGGCTATTACTTGTGTGGTACCTATTTAATTTAAATGAATTAATTAAACTGAATTTTTTTGTTATTCCTGAAATGCTTTTGGAAAGGTGTTGGGATGTGGGACAAGATGAATTTAGGGATCTCGATGTCTTGTTTTTTTTGCTTGGTGTGACCGCGTGCTCTTGTTGGCTGCGTGCTTCCTCTTCTTTTTGGAGCTGAAGCATTCAAAAGCTCAAATGCACAAACGATAATGTTCGTAATGATCCGCGATGATCATTTACGAAGAGAGTACCAGAAAATGTTTTTTTGTCGCGGACGCTCCAGCTCAAATTCTCTATACTTTCGTAGAGAAGTTAGCGAGCTTTGTTTGAAGGGCGTCCGCAATTTCTGTGGACACAAAGAAATTAAACTTATTGCTGTCGAATAGATTTAACTTTTTATATTAACGTACCTCATAACGTTTTGCTGGTAAGTTCTGGAATGAACTATCCCAGTTTAGGTATGTATGGCTGTACTGTACTGATGTTGGACAAGCAGTCTATCGGTTGGAGTTTCAGCGTGGTTGTGTGAGACTTCAGTTGGAAAGCCTTTTGTTCCAGTGACTCAAGACTCCTTTTTTCTAGCCCCAAAACTAACCCTATTAAACCATGTACTTGTACATGCACTACGCCAATTAGCTATTGAATATTCTTTTGGAAACGATAATTTCTCTTAACTTCGAAAAATGGTTCGATTCCAAGTATCTACATACTTTCTATGGTATTAGGTATTTGGTGAAACACCTGCCTGCACACAAAAAGAAAGATCGTGGTGATCGTGGCAAAAAAAAGAATATCTATTTCCTGGACGTGTGGACGTGGCAAAAGGCGATACATTCACAATACTCGCAGGGGTGCGTTGGTTTCGTTTCCGGTTTGATTCATGGGTGTGGGGATATAGACGTTACGTTTAAAACCTAACGAAAAGACAAGGCAGATTAATTTTCATGGCTTAAGATGTTCGCCACAACTTGTAGTTGCCACAACTTGAGTTGATCTCTGAGCTTACCTGGATGTAAAAATTGCTTAGGTGTGATCTGTCTTCTCAGTCCGCTTTTACGACAAGCGCTAATTATAGGGGGCGGTGAAGTGATATTCTTAGCCATTTAGCTAGCTTCTGGACGGAGATACTTAGATGGTGACTAAAAGCGTCTTTTTACAAAAAAAAACGGCATGTAAAGGGTGATTTTTTTAAGGTTAGGATTTTCATGCATTAGTATTTGACAGATCACGCGGGATTTCAGACATGGTGTCAAAGAGAAAGATGCTCAGTATGCTTTGACATTTCATCATGAATAGACTTACTAACGAGCAACGCTTGAATTTTCAGTGAATGGGCCCTAGAAAAGTTGGCAGAAAATCCGCTTTTTTATCGACAAATTTTGTACAGCGATGAGGCTCATTTCTGGTTGAATGGCTACGTAAATAAGCACAATTGCCGCATTTGGAGTGAAGAGCAACCAGAAGCCGTTCAAGAACTGCCCATGCATCCCAAAAAATGCACTGTTTGGTGTGGTTTGTACGCTGGTGGAATCATTGGACCGTATTTTTTCAAAGATGCTGTTGGACGCAACGTTACGGTGAATGGCGATCGCTATCGTTCAATGCTAACAAACTTTTTGTTGCCAAAAATGGAAGAACTGAACTTGGTTGACATGTGGTTTCAACAAGATGGCGCTACATGCCACACAGCTCGCGATTCTATGGCCATTTTGAGGGAAAACTTCGGAGAACAATTCATCTCAAGGAATGGACCGGTAAGTTGGCCACCAAGATCATGCGATTTGACGCCTTTAGACTATTTTTTGTGGGGCTACGTCAAGTCTAAAGTCTACACAAATAAGCCAGCAACTATTCCAGCTTTGGAAGACAACATTTCCGAAGAAATTCGGGCTATTCCGGCCGAAATGCTCGAAAAAGTTACCCAAAATTGGACTTTCCGAATGGACCACCTAAGACGCAGCCGCGGTCAACATTTAAATGAAATTATCTTCAAAAAGTAAATGTCATGGACCAATCTAACGTTTCAAATAAAGAATCGATGAGATTTTGCAAATTTTATGCGTTTTTTTTTAAAAAAAGTTCTCAAGCTCTTAAAAAATCACCCTTTAGGTACCTGCTATACCTATTAACTTTGAGATTCAAAAGAATAATTGATTGCAATTTCCATTACCTACTGCATCTTCAAATAAAATTTGATAAAAATTCACCAAACTTTGGAGAGATGTCAGCAAAATGTTAAAAGTGCATGAAACATCGCATTCAATCCAATTATATAGTATGCTAGCAAATTACAATTCCTTTTGCAACTGGAATACTCTGAATAACCCAAAGAAACTGGATATAAGAAGTGGAATTCGTATTCCTTTTGAGTATATCTCAAGTGTATCTGTGAACATTTTATCCCAGAATAAATATTTAAACAACTAATAGTAGCACACAACTCTGCTCCTCACTGCAGTGCCTTAAATCTTTATACAAACTTACCAAGAACTCACCGTATCCTATACCAACAATGATGATGGCACAGCAGTAAGGATATTCCCCCGTACTGGCACATGGTCTCAAATGTTTTCCTTATAACGAAAATCGAAATTTATATTTGATGTGACGGTCCCTATGTGTACGAGAGTGTTTGCTGTTTGCCATTTCCTTTTTTATTTGTCATAATTCCATTAAAAACGACATCACTGACGATTGCTCCTGTCTGTCGTGTCCTTTTCTCATATTCATATACTAATATTGTTATTTATTGCAAAATCGAAGGCGTATTTCAATTGAGATGTATGTAGTATAACACCTCTGTCCGACGGGAGACTCCATCTGCTCCGCTGCTGACTGCGATGTGGGAAGATGTGCAAAATCCGAATGTAAACACTTTGGCGAGATCTTGAAAATGTATTCTCATCTAAATGTTATTTACTTAATTTTTCGTTGGTACGATGAAGAGAAATTTGCCTCGGTGAAATTCAAATAAAAATAAGTGCAGAGTGGGAGTATCAAAAGGAAACGCACAACAAAAAAAGAAGAAGAAGAAATTTCCAACAAATTGAGAGGCAAATCGGCAGAGTGTCATTTACAAAATATTCTTTGCGAATAATGTGTTTGTTTAGGGAAAATTTTTCATTTGGCGCCTGCAAATGAAAGGTGATGGTAAATCAGGGAATGACAGAACTTTTTTAAGCGTTCCACTTCAATTTTTCGAAATGAACCGCCTTCATCTTTGGAAATTTTTATGCAAATTTTTTATTTAGATACGAATAAGTGTAAATACAATTTTTTAAGCTGGAAGTTGAAAATAAAAAGTTCCATACAGTATGGTAACCAAGAGTGATATATAGTTCGAAGTATGTACAAGTAGGTAATACCTACTTATTACGGTGATGAGGTATCAACCAAATAACGAAATTAAAAAGAAGCTTGGATCCTGTGAAATATTCGGATCCTGAACAGACCAGACCACACTACAAAGTATTAAGCTAAAGTTGCTAAATTTGTATGATAGAAAAGTTGACTGATATCGCCTCCTTGACGAGGCTCGAGCGATCTCGCCATTTAAAATGAGTCGGTCGCGCTCTTTTTTATAGATCATTTTTTCAAAGATAATTTTTTTTCGACTTAAAGGCTTGACTTAAAAGACACGTAAGTCTTTGAACTTGTTACTCGATCAAGATTTTTTACTTTTGATGTCATGCGAACCATCCTCAACTCAGCTGTCGTTTATTTTCCCTCATACTTTGTATAGGCTGTCCAACGTATGTAAACGCCATGCGCACAACTCCGATATAGAGCCTTCCTTTGAGCTTAGGGGACATATTTTTGTCGCAATAGCTATTAATCATAGATCCCAGACGTTTTTTCGCACGTGGGTATCTTCTTCTTCTTCTTTGTTGGCCAAGTTATGATCAGAATTAAAAAGACCATAAGCCGAACGCTTAACTGCATGCCCACTGCTTCGCCTGTGTAATTCACAAGCTTGACCTCAGTAAACATCTGCAGGGTGTTTTTGTATTTTTGTGATTAAAACTCCATCTTAAGGCTGCCCTTTTTGAGGATTTCTACACGTGCAATTTTCCTGATATTGATTATTGTTTGTTTGCCCTTTAACAACACCGGTGATCTCCAAACGTCTGAACCCATACATTTGCATGTATACATGTTTCGTTTGGTTCCCCTGAAAATTGTCCAGAAGTGATTTCTCGCCTTAGTCGCCTTTTACGATAAGGGCTTTTTTTTGGGGCACTGCATTCTTAGCTCGCAAGGGACGCACTTGGAATTCTCCTTACTATTATTTATATACAAACATGTCGGAAATAGTACGGAGTGGATCAAAATATTAAATACACTATGGTGATTTTCGAATTTAAAAGTGTTGAAAGTACCGATGTTGCAGAGTCTTTTGTCTGTTAGGTCCAATGCAGTTGGCATCGACGGCATACATCCCCTACTTGTTATATCAATCCTTCCTATTATCTTGCCTTAGATCGCACACACTTTCAATCCGATTTCAATGACAGGTTTTTTTCCTCCACAGTGTAAGTTAGCAAAAATCCGTCAAATCCCAAATATCGCAATGGAAGTGAATACAGGCCTATTTCTGTGTTCCCATTTTTATCATAGATATTGAAGAGGATTGGGCAAAAACAAATTAATGCCCACATTGGAGCACATAACATTTTCTCATCCAAGCAGTTTGGTTTCCGCCAAAAGCATATTTGCACTACCGCTATCCTAAATATAGTTGAAGATATCAGAAGTACATTTAATGATGGCCATGTCACATTCCTCGTACTTCTTGATTTCTCTTAGGCGTTCGACAGTGTGGATCACGATAATCTGTGCTCTAAACCCTCGACGCTTTACGGGTTTTCACCCTCGGCAGTTCGCTTGCTGTCATCCTATCTTCGGTACAGAAAACAAGCAATTTCAGTTGGGAATAGGACGTCAAGTTTCCTACCGACCATAAGAGGTGTCCCTCAGAGCTCGATATTATGACCTTTGCTCTTTTCCCTTTTTATCAATGAGATAACAGAATCCCTAATCCAAATATACGCTGATGTTGTTCAACTTTACAAAAGTTGCCTTCTTGTGCTCATCAAAGATTGTGCATATACAATAAACAAAGACTTGGGAAAAATATCGCGCTGGTCGGAATCAAATTTTTTATTTTTTTTTTTTATAATTTGCTTACGCTAAAGGGATTTTGTCTGTTGTTACAGTTACCCTTATAGTGCGTAACACAGCGTAAGCATTTGTTTTTAACAGTCAGCAGAACTATCGCATTTCATTGCATGCTTTTGGGTGCTACTTACTATTAGAAAGAATAGAGAGATAGGAAAGAAGTGTTTGCGTGCAGTTGTAGGTTTTTTCTCTACGGGTGTTGTCTAAGATGCTTAGGGAGATTACGATTTAATGTATTCGATATAAAGTAATGTACTTGGCCGGGATTCGAACGCACGACTTTCCATTCAGTAAGCGAATACACTACTACTGCACCTGTTGCCACCCGCATGTCTGTTGGTCTGTTTCTAGATCCCTTGAGGTCCAAATGCCTTATTATAAGCAGAAAAGGATTAAACTTAGAATATTTTATAAGCCTATACTTAAACAGTTTACCCATAGCTTAGTAACAAACAAAATGCCTGCGCTGTAGTTTCACCATTATAAGGGTACTGTCACTACAGAAAAAAGAAATCCCTTTAGCGCACGCAAATTATAAAAAAACATAGGGGCGGGCTACAGTCCGCTTGGGCGAACTGTTGGATACCCTATTCTTATTCCTATATCTCATAAGTGGGCGTGACAAAAATTTAAAGGATTTTATCGAAAAAACTAAGCTTTTGTAAATAAAAACGCTCCCTAGCTCAAACTTTGGTTTTTCAATAAAATTGTTTTATTTAATTGTGGGCGTGTCAGTAGGCGGATTTAAAAAAAATAATAATAAATAAGTATGAGCATAAAGGGCACCTAGAGAGTATATACTATAAATTTCAGCTCCCTAGCTCAAACTTTGGACTTTCAAAAATAAAAAATAAATAATTGTGGGCGTGTCAGTAGGCGGATTTTGAAAATATTTACACATGAGCATAAAGGGCCCCTAGAGAGTATATATTAAAAATTTCAGCTCCCTAGCTCAAATTTTGGTTTTTCAAAAAAAATATTTTATTTAATTGTGGGCGTGTCAGTGGGCGGATTTTGAAAATTTTATGTCCCAAGCAGTTTTATGGGCCAAAGATCATATATAAAAAATTTCAGCTTTCTAGCTCAAAATTCAATTTTTCCCAAAATTTGTTTTATTTAATTGTGGGCGTGTCAGTGGGCGGATTTTGAAAATTTTATGTCCCAATCAGTTTTATGGGCCATAGATCATATATAAAAAATTTCAGCTCTCTAGCTCAAAATTCGATTTTTTCCAAAATTTTGTTTTTTTGAGTTTGTGGGCGTGTCTGTGGGCGGATTTCAAAAATTCTTAAACTTGATTATTTCGGGACCCTAGAGAGTATATGGTTAAAATTTCAGCTCTCTAGGTCCAGTTTAAAGGCCTAATTTTTGCCGACGGACGGACGGACGGACGGACGGACGGACGGACATGGCTAGATCGACATTACTATCGATGCTGATCATAAATATAGTAACTTTTAGGGGTCTACGGGCAATATTAAGGTATGTTACAAACTATGCGTCAAAATTAATATACCCCTAGAATAGGGTATAAAAACGTGATGCGGTCAGCAGGAGAAAGCTCAACGTGGCCTTCCACAATATCGCGCATTTCATATTCGGGTTTCGTCGGTTTGATCGTGCCTCAAGTTTTTCAAAGCAAAAATTTATTATATTTCCGTCGATCACTTTATGTGCTATAGAACCCTTATATTACTGTTCAATATAATACAGACACAGCAACCAAGGAGTCTATAGCCGTGTTTCGGTTCTAAGTGTATACCCAGCTCAGCATAATTTTACACGTAAACAATAACAAAACGGAGTGCTGAAGAGAAAGAGGTCAGCAGTCGAGGACTGAGACGTAGTGAACATAGAGTGTTGATGCCATGAACAGCGACTGATCAAGAGTTCTGACCGCCCTAGGCTAATTATGAGGACGCGCCCCCAACAGGTGTGTTACGACCTAAAAAGTAGTAAGTGAGTAGAATATTAGTGTGAAAAGGTTGACATGGTTCATAGTACCTATAAAAGTTTCCAGATCGATCTGCAAGCGAAACTAACGTTGTCCTTTAATCCTGATGACATTCAACCTTAGGGTGGCAAACCATTTTTTAAGCTGACCGTACATAAAGGCAAAGTACCTCACGCATTATAAGACCAAAATCATGACAAGTGACTGCAGGCTACCAAGTAGAAAACCAAATCCATGTCGTGTTTGGCCGCATGACTTGTATTTTCTTAGTTTCTATAGACAACTAAGTTGCCATTGACCAGGAGCGTGGTCTTCTAGTGTGTGAAGTTGCTTCGACTTGAGTATTTTTTTTTAAATATTTACACTTCTGTTATTGTTAAAAAAAAGACGAGAGCATCATACAAGTGAAACATTTTTGCAACAGATTAATGATTTATTTGAAAATTATAGTAATTAAGTAATTATTATTAGATTATAAAAAATTCCTTTTTCGTGCTTTAGCGTTTGCAAATCTTTCCACAATTTTTTCAAATTTAATAGTTTGTAAAAAATCGCTTTCTATATACATTAGCGAGAGTGCTGCAAGTTTTTGCTGGCGTAGTGTGGAGCGCAAGTAATTTTTTACCCTTTTAAGTGCTGAAAAAGAACTTTCGCCGCTGCAGTTGGTAACACTCATTGTCAACAAAATTCTTAATATTATCTCCACATTCGGGAACATGCATGAAATATTAAAACTTTTTATTAACTGCAACAAACCCTTTGGGGTTCTGGCAGAAATAGAATGCTCGGCCTCGGTGTCAGATTTTAAAAACTGCGCCAAATGGACGCATTCTTCTGCAAAGGTTTCTTCTAAATCAGTGGCATATAGTCGTCTAGTTCATGCAGTTTCCATAAGAAACCAAACTTTGTGTTTACTGTATTATAAATAATTTGCTGGTTTTTTAAGTGCACTTTAAGACAACCAATAGCTGCATAATAATTATCAACGATGAAAGCTCGTCTCCCTTCTAACTCAATGTGCCCCGTTTTAACTTCATCAAAATGAAATTTTGGTTTCTTTCTTCTTCTTACATCTTTTTTGTATGTGGTCACTTCGCATCTCTTGATTGCCTCTGATTCAAAATTTTCGAACTCTTTTTCGTCACGCAACGTATCAAGATAAACATTTAATGTCTCATAAAGAGTAACAACGTTAGATAAATCAACAGAACTTGCTTGTAACTGTGCACTTACGATTTGAAACTTTACGAGCACAGAGTTCCAAAAGCACAACATTATTGTAATTTCTAGAGTTTTAATTTTTTCCAGTATTCCTTTTGCTTCTATTTTGGTCCCTTTACTTTGATTTTCATCTTCGCAAATAGAGTTTAATGTTTCCAGAACTTGTTTGTATGAACTGTATAAGGCTTTGCTTGCATCTGCTCGTGCACTCCATCGAGTTTTCGATAGATTTTTCAGTACCGTCGATTTTTCATCCAATTTGGATAACAAAATTTGCCATCTGCTTGTAGATCCAGAAAAAAAATTGTATAATTGTTGTTTCAGTGTAAAAAAAACAGCTGACTCGTCACTACTTTCCGCGGCAGCAGATCCCACGAGTTGTAGAGAATGTGCTGCACAAGGAACAAAAAGTAGCCAATGGACTTACAGCTTTAATTCTTGACTGAAGACCTTTGTATTGACCAGACATATTGCTAGCATTATCATAACTTTGGCCACGACAGTCTTTAATATCAAGTTCCAAAGTTTTATCAATGGTCGCAAGAACAGCCTTCTCCATGTCTTCACCTTTATGACCGCAATTGGGTAAAAATGTGATAAAACGTTCTACAGGTTCTCCGTCAGGCAAAATATAACGAATTATAAATGTCAACTGATCGATGTGTGAAATATCTGGAGTAGAATCAATGCTAATCGAATAATATTTTGCTTTTTTTATTTCTCCTATAATCGAAAGTCGAATTTCGTCAGCGAGAAGTAAAATAAATTCATCGATTACAGAGGATGACAAGTACGATGGAGAACCTCTGCCTTTTTGTCCAAATCTCACCAAATGTTCAGCCATGAAAGGATCAAATTTAGATATAAGCTCAATACAGCCAAGAAAATTTCCGTTTAGTGCAGATCCAATAATTTCATTTTGACCGTGAATTGGAAGCCCATGAGAAGCTAAAAACTTAATTGTTTCTATTACCCGTAGTAATGAATTTCGCCAATAAGTTATTTCTTCATTATATTGTTTGACTATTTGGGTATCCAGTCGTTGTAAAAGTTTACCTCTACATACATATTGTCCCAAACATTTACGATGATCCGGAGAGTTGTCATGATCAGTTATTAAGTTACAATCTTCTGAGTAGTAGTATATTTTTAGATAGAAACCTTTTTTGATTTTTATACTGCCTTTCTGATCTGGAAAAATCTAATTCTTCGTTTTGTTGCAGTCCATTTTTAACAATATAATCTCGAAATTCATCATTTACTTGCCACAGTGCAGGGTCACTTGACGGAATAGACGACTTTTCTTCTTTAAGAATTTCGTCTTCATTGGAGATCGTCGCCGTCGTCGGCATCGTCGCTACTATAGGGCTAGTGTTGGATGGAGAAACGTAACAGTCCGCGGTAGAGGAACCAGGGCAAAAAATCGCTGGCGATAATGCAGCATTCGTCACCGTTTCATTCCTTTCTGCAGAGTTCGTAAAAAATGTTTCTAGTTTACGAGTATGTTTCAAAATGTTTTCTATTTTCTTTTCCTTTTCTTTTGCCTTTTTCTGTATTTTTCTCCACTTGGCTTTTTTACTATCGAACTCTCATTACCACTCATAGTCTTAAAAAAACACGGAAATACTAATTATAAGAACAACCACTCTCTTTGACAACTGTTTTAATAATGATGTGAATAATTCTTTACAAAACTAAGGTAATACTAATAAAGTATTTCTTACAATATTACATTTTATGATTATTGCTTATTAATAGTTCTTAGGATAACAAAGGGTTAATTGCTGGAAATTATGCTGACATGTAGGTGTTAGGTATTTATTGGTGGAAATCCGGTGATTGGGTGTTCGGTCATTGCGGAAATGTGCACTTTATGATTATTGCTTATTAATAATTCTTAGAATTACATAGTTCTTCTTACGGCTGGAGATATGCTGACATGTAGGTATTAGGTATATATTGGTAGACATCCTTTGATTGGGTGCAAAGTATACTAACTATTAACCACACCGGGGAGTGGGGAGTCCCCGCCAGAGTATATCCATATAACGACGTTTTCTTTATCAGTTCTTATCAGCAAGTACGTCTGTGTCACACAGCCACTAGAAGTCAATGGATATATTAAGTACTGTGTAAGCTAGAGATACTCTCAAGCGCATTTAGTTTTAGTGTTTTGTCTCGGTCTAGTAGAAATATTTATGGTAGATGCAATGATGCTAGATAAGTCCATGCGAAGACACGATTTCAGCGCGCCCCCCCGATCCTCGCGCCCTACGCTGCAGTGTAGTTAGCCTAAGGGTTAATCAGGCCCTGGCCATGAAGCGACTAAATGGCGGTAAAATAAGTTGGGAGCAAAAATATTCCGATTGTTATGCAGAGATAATGGATGTGTTCGTCGGTTAAACAAAAAATCCTCATTTCAAAGAAAACTATGCGAAGAAAATTTAAAAAAAAAAATAAAAAATTTCCAAAAATAAGCATCCGTTCTTTTCCTTGCTGTCAAACACTGTAGCGGGAAACCTTGGAAATATCCACGCAACAATTTGGTAACCCTCATCAAAAAAGTTCTTTTTTTCAAAAAAGTAACCGGCTTAAGATACTCTGGCGGAAGACACTGGAAAGCCGCTGTACACATGTGAATCGCTACCTACTTACCACAGGAAGCTGCAAGTTCACGCTCACCCTTTCAGCGAATATAAATGCCACCACAAAACGTAACCAAGCTTTTATATACATTTTCATTTTGGCGGCTGAAAAGCAAACCGGATCGAAGAAACGTGAGTGAAAAAAATATAAGAGTTACAGTTCAATCTCAATTAAGAAATTTTAGTGTCTCGGATTGCGTATTTAGTCAGGGATATTAACTTGCTAAAATCCTCATTGGATAAGATAATTTATTATACCCACCGCCAGAGTGATCGGCCTCAAAGCCAATTTAAAATTACGTCCATCGAAGAAATCATCCACCGCGTGGATTACGAGCAGAAATAATACAGGCAATTGGTACTGCAGACTATTTCGGGCATCCATGATTTTCTAACTCTATTCTCCTCTTTAGATTGTGAGATAACCGGTGAGAGATTACGCAATTGTTTTAATCCTCAAATTGCTCCTACGGCAATCGAAATCTATCGGCATATACGATACGGGCACCCTGCGATAACTGCATCACGCCCGCCGAATATATCAAGAGGAACAAAATCCTCCTCCGCCGATCACCTCTGGCATTGATATTAGCACGTGGTGTGCCCATCGAAAATTGTATTCATCGCCCGCAAACGCATCGAATTTGCCCTACAGAGAACCACCTGACATTCCCCGCAATCTGCGCCACCATTAGAACTTTACCGGACACAAGCATCTCTCCTCCCTGTCACCATCAGCAAATTTCAGCTCATCACCAACTCCGAAACCAAAAAAAAAGGAGGCGTCCGCAAGCAGTCAGCATACACATCTCGGTGTACATACACCTGACCTGGTTGATTCCCTCCAACTCCCTACTCGACGTCACCACCATCCGCCACGCTAACCACCGAAAGATCAAGGCAATCGACTATTTACGTCTGTAGCTGGCTAGCTTGTTAGCAGATCATTGTATGGTGCATGAAAGTACTCTTGCATACCGCATCACCAACCCCCCCATAAGGGGCAATTAACTAATATTTTTTTTGTGTTAGATATTAAGTTTTCTTTTTATAAGGGTAAGAGGTAGAGGATTAATTTGTATTTCCATCAAAGAAGGTAATGCCTTAAAGATAATATAAAATACGAGTATATATATAGTTAACCTTTCAATTTTCCTAACAGTGAGAACCATCAATCATAACAAACATACATATTTCACATCGTACTGTGCGCACATGACGAAGGAGTATGCAGTAAGAAAAATCAAGATTATCCACACAAAACTGTAAGTGAGTCATTATTTTATATATTCTTTTGGCAACCAGCTACGACAATGTTTACTTGTGTTTTACCATCATATATGTTCAATCCTAATGCAATACCTAACAAATTACATACCATTCCATTTGATCGAATATCTTAAGTTCGAAACACGTTACCAGCGATCGATTAGCGATCTATCACATATTTCTAAGTACACAAGTACAGATTGTAAGTCAATATCAAGGTTTTTTTTTCCTTTTTTTTATATTTTACTGAAAACGTATCTTATGCTTATAGCCGATGCAAGCCTACCCTTACAATTATCGAGTACCTTTCTTTTGTTTAAATGAATAGAATACAATGAATTGTGTAAATAAAACAGAATTTAGCATTGTTTATCATAATTAAAAACATGTGTTGAAAGTATTACTTGTGGCAATCGAGGGCGTGATCGGTAGAATATGGAAAGTTAAGGCGTAAGCGAGACTAATAAGGGGCCTTCCACTAACATGTATTCCGGCAAGGAGAGTCCATGGAGCTATCGACTTAGTTCGTTAGTAAAGGGCGGGTAAAGACAGCCGATGAGCGATGAACCCAATAAAGAAATCCCTGTTCGGTCATCGCAGGATCAATATTATCTAATCCTACCTCTACTTTGATTTTTCTGCTTTACAAATAACTTCTTCTTACTTTAATACCTTCTTACTGACTTTATACTTCCTTAAATTTCTAGATCTACATCCTCAACTGTTATATACCTTCTTACCTTTAGCTTTATACAGTAATCATCATGATTGCTCCCCTCCTTCGGACAGACCTCTTTTGTATAAGAAATCACCTCTTCAAGTGACTTCTCTAACAGGTTCCATATCGATAAGATATTTGGCACGATTTATTTTGTACTGGTTGTAGCAGGAAGAACCCCCCCTCCGACGAGCTTTTGCCCGGCCTTCCGCAAGCGTGCCACCATCTGCTACAGGGACTTCTAACACCCTACCCCCCGGTTACAACACAAAGGATTTTATGATGTTCAAAAATCTTTTAAAAAATACGTTTGGATTTGCATCCTTGCTTTAATAATAATCCAAATCGCACTCTTTCAAAGTACAAACACTGCGAACACATTCTTAAAAATGAAAAGTGAATATAGAATACGATCTAGGCGTTTTATTTGTAAAATTATGCTGAGCTGGGTATACACTACACCGAAACACGGCTTATTTTAGAGGCTGCAGTTTGGTTCCTCAAACAGATCCCAACAGTTAATTCAGCCTCGTTATTCTTGTCTGACCTCGAAACGACAATTCTTCGAAAACGCAATCCGATTGTGGAACTCCCTGCCACGGCACATAATGAGAGTAATGGGCCTAACACAGTTTCGTAGAGAGCTAAGTATTAAGTTTGAAAATAAATTTGGATTTTTTTTTCTATTTTTTTTTTGCTCGAGTACCTACATGGAATTTAATGTTAAATATGTCTTCTAAGATTCTTTTCACACTATCCGGTTTCGCCCGGACGGCGAAATATTTTTAGTAGCGTGAGATATATATATATATATACTATAACTACTTTCCCACTACACGGCGACGGCGTTTCGCCATTCGGCTGCCTTTCATCAGTCGTTCACTGCGACTAAAATTACGGCGACCGGACGGCGACCGAAAGCTCAGTGATACACGTTTTCAAATGAATGCTTTCACTTTGGACGATTTGAAACCGTCCGATCAGTATTCGTCAAGCCTTTTGTTTTTGCAATTTGTTCATTGTTTTTCATTATAAAGTAAATAAATAATGCAAGATATAGATGCAGAAATGTTGATTACACTATTTCCCACTTCCTGTCTCCTTTCGTTTATGGGATGCACCCAAAATTTGCATATTCGTTGTGGTCTATTTCATCGACGATTATATAAAAATAACGCAATTATTTTTCCTAACCGCATTGTGACTTAAAAGGACAATATTCAATCACAAACTGAACTTGCGACGGAAAAAAACAGTGTATAAATCGTGTAGTGTGAAAGTTTTCTAAATTCGATTTTTTTCCGTCCGGATTTTTGCCGTCCGGGCTAAACCGGTTAGTGTGAAAAGAGCCTTATACTATCTTTTCTTCTGCTTTATTCAAAAACATATCACACTGAAATAATTAGGCTTACGTTATAAGAAGTATATTCTTAATGAAACATTGATTAATTTGTCCAAAAATGATTAACAACATTTTTTCAAAATTGAAGGTTCCCAATATGTTTCTTTCAAATGTTTTAATGAAGCTGTTTGTTTGTATGATCGTTAACAATTTTAAGTTCACGTTTTCTCGCGTATTAAAAGTGATATCGCTATAGTCCCAATCAGCACGTTTTGATGTAAATATTATCAAATAAATTATGCTGGATTCGGTTCAGCCGTTTTTTTTGTTATAACAAAAAGACTGATTAGGCGTTGGGGATGTTATTTTAATGAATCCCAAAATGAAAATCGTAATGTACAACATATTTTATAATTTGACGGTCCCAATATTTTTTAAATACATATATATGGGATGATGTTGCCGTTGCTTTCTGTTGGATCATGCCTAGCGACTGTCTGCGCCAAGGCACAGGCGGCCCTTGACGTGATCGACGAATGGTGCACTAGGTATGGGCTCTCGGTCAATCCTCTTAAAACTCAGGTTGTTCTCTTTACGAGAAGGAGAAAGCTGATCGGGTTGACTCAGCCAGTGCTAAAAGGCGTCACAACCCAACTCTCCAATGAAGCAAAGTATCTGGGAGTCATCATGGATAGCAAACTTCTTTGGTTCAAGCATGTTGAGCTTAAGACTGCCAAGGCGCTGTCGGTTTTCTGGCAGTGCAAGGGTATTTTCGGCAAGGGGCTTATCACCGAAAAGAGTCATATAGATTTATACGGCTATGATAAGACCATTTTTAGCATACGCATCGGTTTTTTGGTGGAATAAGCTTTCACGTAAATACGTTACTGCTGCTTTCGCCAAACTCCAAAGGAAGGTAGGTCTCGGCTGCACTAGGGCCTTCCCCAGCACGCCTGGCCACGGCCTAGATGCATTATTGAACCTCCCGCCCTTGATGTTTACATCATGTGTGAAACATGCGTCAGTCTTCCAAACAGAGACTTATGCTCTCCTAATGTCCATGGACTATTTTACGAGGAACAGGTAGAGGGAGCGAAGTATCTGCGTCTGTAGCGACAGTCAGGCTGCGCTCAAGGCCTTGCTCAACCCCTTAACTACCTCCAAAATAGTCCGTGAATGCAAGATCTCTCTCAACACGGTCGGAAGGCTGAATTCACCTAGACTTGTCTTGGTCCCGGGTCATAAAGGGATCACGGGAAATGATATCTCCGATTAAGTTGCTAGACAGAGCTCAGAGGAGGACTCTCAAGAATTTAACCAGCGATATGTCTGCCTGCGTCCTCGGTCAAGGCTTGTACGAGTATGTAATGTTCATGGTACCTATCTAGCGTATAACAATTAATATCGACTTTGTTCTGGTCCAGTGGTTTTTTGTTTAAAGAAAAAGATTGAAAAAAGTTGGATTTTAGAATTTCTTGAGAAAGATTTATCCAAACTCGTTTGTTCTAGTGATATTTAAAAACATTTTTTATGCAAGAGTAGCTTAAAGTTTTTTATAAATATAAAAAAAACAAACAAAACAAAAACTAATCAATATAAATAATGAATGAGGAGAAGAATCAAATAATATTGAATTTATTCAGTTTGCGTGTACTCTTCTTAATTATTTTTTATAATGTTACCAGCAGACCCACTAAGAAAAGCATGCATATTTCCTATTTCAAATCTTTTCATCCTTTTAGTCTTAATTTTTTTATTGATTATCATGTTCATATCAAGCTGGAAAGTTGATCGTGTGGAACTCCTGGGTCGCTCTAACTCCAGTTGTTTTCTTTTTAAGCCAGTGCAAAGTATGACCGGTGAATGGAACCTTAGTTTCTTGGGCCTGATCCGCAGAAAATGAGACCCGGTAAACTGATGCTTTTGTTATGAATGGCCAAAATCATTTGGCAAGCATCTGATTTGTCCTATCAAGTGCTAACATTTGCTTTTTCTGAAGAAATTTGCAAATACACAAGTGTCACAAATTGAGTATGAACGGTTTCAGTTCAGAGAGACAACGCTCTAGAAAAAGACTATCTCCTACATTGATGGAAAAGTACTTCTCGTCCAACTTGGAGACATTTATTCAAAAGGATCTGACTAAGTCCATTAACTAAAATGCAGACTTAGCTTAACTAAATCGAATAGCAGTAGCCAGCTTTACTTGTACTAAATAAGTTTAGAGCTTTATTTAATACAAGTAAAACCAGTCTTTAGAGTGAGGCGATTAATCGAAAACTTCTAAAATTGGCATCTTGCTCATAATAGAATTTTATTTATTTATTCATCAATCGATCTTAAATCTATTGACATTGTAGTCATTATAATATTATATAAATTACTTTATGAAGAGTAAATTGATATGACAATATTTTTAAATTTTTGCATTGAAAAATCAACTAGAATAAAAACTGAAAACATAACAAAAAAAAATTGGTATTTCGGAGAGTTCCCACAGGTAGGTACTACCAAGAAATTAATGCTTAAAGTTCTTCAAACTTTGTCTATATTATCTTTTATAAAGAAAATGCGCTGACTTTGACATTCCAAGGATTTTCAATTAATAATTGCACATGTTTTTTTGTCGTGGTGTGTGAGACTTTCTGCACTGGAGCACTCAGACTCAATACTGGTCCATTGTACTACCAGGCAGACACACCACATTTTTCTAAGAAAAACGAGAAGGCGCTTCAATGATAAGGAGCTTAGGTTTACAGCACTCACCATATCCGCACCAAATACCTGCAACCTGATACGAGCAAAAGCAGGACAATCACAGAGGAAATGTTCTGCAGTGTCGTCGCTCTCTCCACAGGCTTCGCAGTTGGTGGTGTCGCTTAGGCCCAGCACCTTAAGGTGTTTGGCAAAAGCGTAGTGTCCCGTAAGAACGTCAGTAGTCTGTCTGCAGTCTTTTCTGTTCAGAGACAACAAGAATGCCGCGGATTTCCCACAGACGTCGGGGAGCATTTGCTTAGTCTGTCTGCACCCTGGAGAGTCATGCCAACTGCGATTGTGTTCATAGGAAACCCAACCGTCAATGGAAGCCCTGACCGAGGACCCAGGCAGACAGATCGCTGGTTCAGGTCCTGAGAAGTCCCCCTCTGAGCCTTGTCTAGCAAGTTCATCGGAGATCTCATTTCCCGTGATCCCGTTATGACCCGGGACCCAGACAAGTTTAAGTGAATTCAGCCTTCCGACCGAATTCAGAGATATCTTGCATTCACGTACTATTTTGGAGGTAGTTAAGGGTTTGAGTAAGGCCTTAAGCGCAGCCTGACTGTTGCTACAGACGCAGATACTTCGCCCCCTCCACCTGTTCCTCGTAACATAGTCCATTGCCATTAGGATAGCATAAGTCTCTGTTTGGAAGACTGACGCATATTTGCCTAACGGAAAGAAAAGTCTAACGTTATCGCTCTCCACGAAGACACCAGCACCAGATCCTTGATCGGTTTTGGAGCCATCCGTGAATATTCGACTGCATACCCTTCCAGATTCAGAGTGCAGAGCCAGTCCTGGACGCGAGGAAAGTCGACCTCGTAGTTGCGCTTTAGCCGAAGTTCCGGTGTCATCGCATCAGACGGCATATCCGTAAGACAGGAGTCGAAGGACAACCGTTGCGCAAGTTCATCAAAACTCCAGTGCGAGTTATACCAAAAGCCACCTCTTCTAAGACGTGAGATAGCCTTGATTGTACAGCCCATGATGTAAACATCAAGGGGCGGAAGGTTCAATAGTGCATCTAGGCCGGAGCCAGGCATGTTGGGGAAGGCCCCCGTGCAGCCGAGACATACCTGCCTTTGGAGTTTGGCAAAAGCAGCAGTGACATATTTACGTGAAAGCTTATTCCACCAAACAACCGATGCGTATGCTATAAATGGTCTTATCATAGCCGTATAAATCCATAGGACTCTTTTCGGTGATAAGCCCCATGTCTTGCCGAAAATGCCTTTGCACTGCCAGAAAACAGACAGCGCCTTGGCAGTCTTCAGCTCAACATGTTTGGACCAAAGAAGTTTGCTATCCAGGATGACTCCCAGATACTTTGCTTCATTGGAGAATTGGATTGTGATGCCTTTTATCACTGGCTGAGTCAACCCGACCAGCTTCCTCCTTCTCGTAAAGAGAACAACCTCAGTTTTAAGACGATTGACCGAGAGCCCATGTTAAAAGATAATTAGGCATACCGTCGAAACACCGTAGATTTCTCAGTGCGAAACATATTAACCTTTGAATGTGTTCAATTCTTTGAACAGCATTTTCTTTAAATCGAATGGAATTTTTCGCACTAACATTCGCCGAATCTCTGTAATTATACTTTCCATCCACACTTTTAGTTCAGCAAATTGACCATCAAAGTGTGTAAAACTCTCTGTAACCAAACAAAATCGTATCTTTCAATTTACAGGATATCCTCCTCGTGAAAATGGTTCAAGTGGTATGTTATGTCTTTGTCTGCATAAATGGAAAAGTTTCCCAAAATCGCCTTTCTTTCCATTAACACTCCTTCCCCGGCAATCTTTCCATATCAAGTGTAAGTGTACATAATTTGTATCTACGACGACAGCGAAAAGAGGAAGATTTATTTATTTTGTTGTACTTCAGTAAAAATTGAATTCCTTCTGTTATCCTTGTTGTTTTTGTGTTACGCTTTTCCCTCTCTTTACGACCGCCTCCAATTATAATGAATTGAGGTATTAAAGAGAATTATGCGT
This sequence comes from Portevinia maculata, assembly GCA_949715645.1. NCBI lineage: Eukaryota > Metazoa > Arthropoda > Insecta > Diptera > Syrphidae > Portevinia > Portevinia maculata. Next base: position 50,589,507 of record OX454525.1, read on the forward strand.
AATTATTTTCCATGAAATTGGGAACTGATGCCACTGTAGCTGATGCCACTTGAAACTTGAAATGAGGAATCTGAAAAAAAAAATTTGCCAAGGCAAAGTTGAATCAGAGAAAATCCTTTCTACTCTAAGAGGATTTCACTTTAATCATTGGCAATTGGTTGTGAGTCGTTAAGAAAATATAAGGTTCGCATATATACCATTCGGAAACCCTCTAACCCCATCCGCCAGCGGTTTTATATTTATATTGAACCCATTTTCTGTGACAGTAATTTCATTGTAATGCCAATCGGTTGATGATTATTTTTCAAATGGTTCGAATGGTTGAGGTGGAGTTACAATTAGGGAAATTCTAACGAGATAGCAATGATTTTTGTAAACATCAAAAGAATAAGTTTTTAAATAAGATGAGGAGGTATTTGGAAATTAGACTGTCATGCCTAAATCGACCTTATTTTTGCATAAAGGACTTTTCTTCAAATATTGATTTAATTGTTTCTTAGTATTTTGGAAAGGAATAACCTGATTACCATCACATATTTTATTTTTACAAAAGCAAATAAACTCCATTTGGGGGGCGTGCGTTAGGCTACTGAATGAAGAATCCCAGGTTCAATGCTCTCCAGTAATACTGTAACTGTTTTTTGTTGGGGTGCGATACTTTCTACACAATAGCACTCAGACTCAATACTGGTCCATTGTACTACCTAGAAGACACACCAATTTTACTGTGAGAAATTACTCGTTTTCCTAATGGAAACCCTGACCGAGGACGCAGGCAGACATACCGCTGGTTCAGGTCCTGAGAAGTCCTCCTCTGAGCTCTGTCTATCAAGTTCATTGGAGATCTTATTTCCCGTGATCTCGTTATGACCCGGGACCCAGACAAGTCTAAGTGAATTCAGACTTCCGACCGAGTTCAGAGAGATCTTGCATTCACGGACTATTTTGGGACTATTTTGGAGGTAGTTAAGGTGTTTTTTTTTTGGGCTGTGCCAATGGATGTGGTAATCTTCGAAAGATGGCATGCACGATTCGAAAACCCGAATAATCGATGCCAGGAATGCGCCTACGTACTAGTCCACACCCAACAGACTTCTACCACTCTCCCCGCGGGACTGCCGTTAGGTATTACTTCGCGGCGCTGGTACACATATCATGCTATTCGTCTTGTGGAGGTATTGTTATTATCCTGCTTCTGCTGCTTTGCGAATTTTCTCAATTCTTCTCAGCTCACTTTGCACATTCGTTACATATGCGCCAATCTCTTAACAAGTCACTTCTGATGACAGCATATGGTCGATTATAGACGATGGGCTATGTAATTCTATTCTACCGTGTGCAAACCGCCTGCAGTGGAATATTGCGTGCTCCTTTGTTCCTTTTCTTCTGGGCATTCAGGGCAAAGTGGCGAGATATCGTGTCCAAATCTATACAGGTACTTGCGATATCTTCCATGACCGGATAGGAACTGTGTAAGATGGTAATTACAGTCTCCGTGTTTGCGACATATCCAATCTTTTATAGAAGGTATAAGTCTGTACGTCCATCTCCCTTTTGCGGTATTGGTCCAACGAGTTTGCCAACTAGCTACTGACGCTGCTTTTTCTTCGACCTTTATCCTCTGGATGGTCGTAGCATCGCGTTGGTTCAGGGATATTCTGCTATATATCCTGGACATCTCATCCGCGAGAATGTCGATGGGGGCCATTGCAGCTATAACAAATGCAGCCTCATCTGAGATGGTACGAAACAGCTAATTGTCCTTAGCGCGCAGAGTCGATATATGGATGACAATCTTTTTTTAGTCACCTTTGTCCTTAGTGTCTGCGCCCAGACTGGGGCGGCATATAACAAAACGGAGGTGATTACTCTGGAGAGGAGCATCCTTTTAGCGTAACCAGGTCCACCGATGTTAGGCAGCATGCGCGAAAGAGCTCCCTGTAATTGCGCTGCCTTTTTGGCTAGGTAGTCAACATGAGTTTTAAACTGCAGCTTGTTGTCCAGCATTATTTCAAGATATTTAACCGCCTCTTTTGATCTGATGGTTTGGCTACCCACCTGAAAATTAGCGACCTCTTCGATTTTTCTACTTGATATAAGTACGGCTTCTGTTTTATGGTCGGCCAATTCTAGGCCGGCAGATAAAAGCCAATCCTTTATCTAGGAAATAGCTTCGTTTGTAACTGATTCTACAGCACGGATATGTTTAGCCACTGTCACGACGGCAATGTCATCGGCGAATCCAATTATCGTTACTCTGCGAGGTAGCGACAATCCAAGGACTTCGTCGTACATAATGTTCCACAGCAGTGGACCTAAGACTGACCCCTGTGGGACTACCGCGGTGACCTTGTAGTGTTGTACTCCTTCATCAGTGTTGTACCTAAGCTTCCTATTATTGAAATAATTCGTCACTATTCGCAGCAAATAGTACGGTGTTTCCATTCTTGCGAGTGATCTTCTGATGAACGACCAGTTCGCCGAATTAAAGGCATTTTTTACATCTAATGTTACTACGGCACAGTACTCTTTGGTGGTTAAGAGGTGGTTAAGGCGCTGAGCAAGGCCATCCGCGAAGATTCGACTGCATTCCTTTCTAGGTTCAGAGTTTGGCCAGAACCAGTCCTGAACACGAGGAAAGTCGACTTCTAGTTGCGCTTCAGCCGAAGTTCCGGTGTCATTGCATCGGACGGCATATCCATAAGACAGAAGTCGAAGGATAGCCGTTGCGCAAGTTCATCAAAACTCCAGTGCGAGTTATACCAAAAGCCGCCTCTTCTCTAGCTTTGATTGTGCAACCCATGATATATACATCAAAGGGCGGGAGTTTCAATAATGCATCTAGGCCGGGCCAGGTGTACTGGGGAAGGCCGCTGTGCAGCCGAGACATACTTTCCTTTGGAGTTTGGCGAAAGCAGCAGTAATGTATTTACGTGAAAGCTTATTCCACCAAACAACCGATACGTGTGCTAGAAATACCTATTTTTTGTTATCGTCAAATGATTTTTACAGATTATCAATTTATATTCTTTAGAACAGATCTCTCCTTTTAACATGACAGTACCAACTGAGCCGGTCACAAACCATTTTCTTAGAGACAGGTTCTCTGGCGTAAAGGCTTTCTGGGATATCGGAACTTCTTATTCTATCAATCGTTGTTACTTTTGCTGTCATGTGAGGCATCTTCATCTCAGCTGCCGTTAATTTGCCCTTATATTTTTTGTACGCTGTCCAACATAGTGAACAGTATGTGAGCGCCGGGCGCAAAACTTCGGTGTATAGCCTTCGTTTCAGCTTAGATTAATTTATCGGCCACTGACGATGGCTGATTTTTTCCGCCTTTTCATCCACCCTACGCTAACGCTATTAACGTCGCCATCACAGCTTCCTTTACTTCTCTGCAATTTCGAAATCAAAACCAAACTGAAATATGTACAGCCACTTATTTCTTGCAAAAACTATATTCTTTAAACTATTCCATGACATCGAAAAGTGCAGTTCCGTTATTTCTAGAGCACATCTCTATATATAAAGAATTGTAAGTGTGTTGTGACTTTATAACTCACGAACGGTCAGACCGATTTCGATTACATTTTTAGGGTTTGTTCGTATGGTCGTGTAAATGGTTTATCTAAAGTTTGCCTCCTTGCTGGGGTCAGTCACCTTGACGTGTGCACCATCATGGAACGCAAATTCGATGGTGCCGGTGTAGTGTATGCAACTGGAGCTTAACCAAAGACATAACACGTAAATTACCGCACTAGATAATGAGATAGGTGATAATCTATTTAGAAGGCTAAGAACTTACTATCTCGGGCGCTCGTACAAGCACAGAGAGAGCAGTTGGCAGTTGTTGTCCAGACTCCGAGTGTGCAAGTTGTGCGTGCGTTGGCGAGCCGGTAAACACGACAGCCGGTGCGGATGCTTACGGCGTAAAGAGTCATCGGGCTATTCTGGTAAGGGACAGGCCGTCTGATGAGCGTCAACTAAGAACTGACCAGGACTCCACGTCCGCCCCCCCTTCCCCCCTTCTCCGCTTTCTCTTTCACCCCAATTACCAACTATCCCCTCCCTAAAATCCCTAAGTCCTACTTCCCCAACAAACCCCTAATCTAAAGGTAGCAAGCGCCGAGAGATGCATGGCTAGGAGGGTGCTTAGTCGTTAGTTTGCAAACTTCGGATACCAGGCGACCTCCGATTTTAAGATAGCCTTCCTGTGGTTAGACGGGTAGACCACGGGCGACACAATATCCCGAATACTCGTGGGAATCAAAATTGATCCAAAACAAAAAAAACAAATAGAGAATGATGCCTCTAAGATTGCATCATCAACTAGGGATGTTTTAGAACACCCTGTCGATGACGACACGACATCTGTCAATAGGATAGAGTCTGTAATCATCGACTCTGAAATGGGGGAACCTGAAGAGAACTTGTCTCAACTCAGTGACTCTATTTCAGAATCTAGCACTATATGCAACAGCATATTATCGGATGAAAGACATCCCGATACAGAGGACGTAACTAAGACAGTCGGCAATGTGGCACGGACTGAGTCTGAGTACGTCAGATTCACACCGTCGGAACAGCGCAGATTTAGGCGTGCGCAGAAGAAGAGGAGCACCATTGAGCAGGCCCGAATCTATGCGAAACAAACGATGGTCAACATGGGTCCCGAGGTGAAGCGAACGCGATCCGAGGATAATACCCCGCCTCAATCCGAAGCGAAGCGAAGTCGCACTGGGAAGACAAACGTCGACAAAGTCTCGTATAGCAATATAACGAGCTATGTCAGACTGGGGGTTGTACCAGTGGACATCGATCGTTATTCTCTCTCCAACGAACAAATGGGTTTGATACAAGAGAGGATTATGGACATCACGATTGAAAAACGTGACGAGGAGGTCAAACCAGCATTCTGCGGTACTACTTTCAAAGCCGGATGGCTTATGATAGTATGTGCGGACGCTATTACTGCAAAGTGGATGGAGACAACCTTCGTGAAGCTTAAGGAGAAATGCGGGTTAGAGGTGATGCTTGTGGGAGAGGAAAATTTTCCAAAACCACATGTCATCAGAGGGTTCTTCCCGCAGAGTACCGGGGTAGCTAGCGAAAGGATCCTGGCTTTGATAGACGGCCAAAACAGAGAACTAAACACGAGAACGTGGAGAGTTCTGCAAAGATTGGTTGAGAGAGACATCGCTCATATGGTCTTTGCAATCAATGACAGCTCCATGAGGAGACTTGTGGAGCTAAAGGGGATGGTCTCGTTCCGATTTGGACAGACCAAACTCAAATTAAAAAGTGCTGATAAGACGGCCAAACAGGGCCCGAAAGATCCTCAAAAGCACATCACCAAAGCTCACGGCAGCACCGTAACTGATCCAATTGGGACCAGTACCAGCACTGCCGCGCAGCCAGCAGCTTCCAGCACGGCAACACTAGTGCTAGAAAGAGAAGCCACAAGCGCAAGACCAAGCGTAGCCGAAAAGGCCAATAGTGCGCACAGCACCGCCAAAGAAAGCCAACAACGGTTCATGCCTAAACTAGGTATGGATCGTAAGAAGGCATGGGCGCAAGACGGACACAAAAACAAAAGTCCGAGAGGTAGAGAAAGTGGTCTCCCTCAACAGAGTGTGACAATAAGCCTAACAGAGTACGTAACCCTGAATTCGCACGGAAATAATGGCATCCCGTCTAAGCGTGCTGCAGGCTAACCTGCACAGGGCTATGGGTGCCTCGGACACCTTTAGCCAGCGATGTGCCGAAGGGAACATCGCTATTGGTCTAATCCAGGAACCATGGGCAAACAATGGTAAGATATCTGGATTAAACTGTAAAAATAGAGAGATCATTTTCGCCAAAGGTCCTTTCAGACCACGGGCGGCTATTTCTATTAAGAAAGATATAAAATTTTCTCTCATTCCAGGTTTCACAACTAGGGACCTGGTGGCAGTTCTAATAGAACGCCACAAAGGCCGACAGCTACACAAATTTGTGTGCGCATCGGCGTACTTTGCTGGAGACACTGATGTAGTTCCTCCAATACCAGTACAGGAACTTGTCCGGTACTGTGAGGACCAAAAAGTACACATCATAATCGGCTGCGATGCAAACGCACATAACACGATTTGGGGCAGCCGAGATACTAACAATAGAGGTGAGTCGTTATTAGAATTTTTATATAGCAACAACCTCGTGTTTCTAAACAAGGGAAATAGTCCCACTTTTAGAAATTCTATAAGAGAAGAGGTCCTAGACCTTACTATCTCATCTCCTTTTATGAAAGATATCATAGAGGGGTGGTATGTGTCTGGCGGATCATATGCACATCCGATTCGAGATAAGATGCAATGCCGAACACGCGTCAGTCCGTTATGACAACAGACTGACTAGTTGGAGAACTTACCGCGAAAATCTAGCGGTCAGATCTGACATGCTGCCAGAAGCACCATCAACAACAAATGATGCAGATGCTGCGCAATGTCAAATAAATGATATTATTCTTGCCTCATTCAAAAGTAGTTGCAAAGTTAAAAGAACCGTGGTTAAAAGGTGCGTACCATGGTGGAACGATAACCTTGAGTCTATTCGAAAGAGAGTGAGAAAGATTTTTAACAAAGCCAAACGCACCGGCACATGGGACCAATATAAATCCATGCTGACCATATACAACTTAGAGTTGCGCAGAGCCAAAAGAGCCTCATGGCGTGCAAACTGTGAGAAGATCGAAAAACTTCCAGAGGTGGCACGCCTCCAAAGGGCTCTGTCAAAGGATCAAGCAAAAAGCATGGGATTGTTAATCAAATCAGATGGTTCAATCACACGCGACCGGGAAGAAACGCTGAAAACTTTGCTTCAGGCTCACTTCCCAGGGTCTCACACGATGGTCATTACAGATGACCATATAGCGGAGGTCTCAATTCCAAGAAACCTCAGCAGAATTAATAGTTTATCCGGAACACTTTTTACTCCGGATAAGGTTAAATGGGCAATTAACTCATTTAAACCATTCAAGGCATCAGGAACAGACGGCATTTTTCCAGCCCTCATTCAAAATGGAATAGAAATTTTATTACCATCCATGATTGCCCTATTTAGGTTCAGCTTCAACTGGGGGTATATACCAGTTACCTGAAGGGAGGTAAACGTAGTATTTATACCCAAACCGGGAAACAAGCCGAGCGAATTACCTAAATCATATCGTCCGATAAGCTTGACATCGTTTTTCCTGAAAACAATGGAAACGATTATTGACGTCCACATTAGAGAATGCATATCAAAAAGCATGCCTCTGCACCCTCACCAATATGCGTACCAAAACGGTAAATCCACGGAAGGCGCTCTGTTAAGACTAACTACAGAGATAAAAAACGCCTACTGTTGCAAAGAGATCGCACTTTGTGCCTTTCTGGACATAGAGGGTGCTTTTGACAATACTGGATATGAATCCATATCAAATGCTTTGTACCATAGAAACATAGACAAACCAACTATTAAATGGATCAAAGCGATGCTGGAAAGTCGCAAAATAACTGCCTCGTCAGGAACGACCTCAGTATCAGTAACAGCCGTAAGGGGCTGCCCACAAGGGGGAGTACTTTCACCCCTTTTATGGTCATTGGTCATCGATGACCTGCTACACAAGATGGGCAATTTTGGCTACACTACAAATGGGTACGCCGATGATATTGTCATCATAGTCAGGGGCAAAAAAAAAATGCTCTAAAGACAGCCATAGACTGGTGCATCAATTAAAATCTTTCCATAAATCCCAGTAAAGCCGTCATCGTTCCTTTCACTAAAAGGAGGAAATTAAACCTAGGCCTAATCACAATAAACGACACGGTCGTAGAGTACTCCGACGAAGTCAAGTATCTTGGAGTAATCCTAGACAAGAGACTTAACTGGAACTCTCACATAAATAACAAAATCACTAAAGCTAATAGAGCTTTATGGGCCTGTCGTCGTACATATGGCAGAACCTGGGGAATATCTCCAAAGATCGTCCACTGGATCTACATAGTGATGATAAGACCCATTATAACATACGCCTCCATAGTATGGTGGACAAAATCCACACAAAAGGTCGCAATAGAGATGCTCAAAAAGGTACAACGGCTTGCGTGCCTTGGTATCTCCGGAGCCATGCGAACCTGTCCAACAGCTGGCATAGAGGCAATAACAGGAATCACACCTCTCCACATATACATTCAAAAAGTGGAGATCCGCAGTGCAATAAGTCTAATACAGTTAAACGAGATAAGTCTTAATGATCACCCGGAACTAAAGACCCTTCTTGATGAGCTGCCAGAACTCAACATGAACTGCGCGGTCACAGACCGCATTCATAAAACACTATGCTTCAATAAGCGGCTCTCCACGGAGATCCCCAAGAGAGAAGCATGGGTTAGTAATAACCCACCTAACAGCCACAACGGCATAAAGTGGTATACGGATGGTTCTAAAATGGAAACGGGGATAGGAGCGGGAATATACGGACCACACAAACGCTTTACGATACCCATGGGAAAAAGTCCCAGCGTATTTCAAGCAGAGCTCCACCCCATTCAAAAATGCGCCAGTCATATTATTTTATCTGGCATAAAAGGTGCAACCATCCATATTTTCACGGATAGTCAAGCAGCTATAAATGCCCTTAGCTCGCATACCATTGACTCCAAATCAGTCATGTATTGCTTCAATACCCTACAAACACTCGGAATAAGAAACAAGACCAAATTATGGTGGGTTCCGGGTCATGTCGGGGTAGAAGGTAACGAAAAGGCCGACGAACTGGCCAGAAAAGGTTCAGAAACACCTTTCATAGGTCCCGAACCTTTCTGCTGCACTCCTAGATTAGCAGCAACGGCAGCAATTAAAAGCTGGGAACATAGAAAATGTATCTATCTTTGGGAAAGCATCCCAGGTCTAAGACAGGCCAAATGAGCCATTCGGCCCTTCAATAAAAATGCCAGCAAATGTCTAAACCCAAGCAGGCACGATATCAAAAACCTAGTAGGTTACCTTACTGGTCTCCATGGTTTAAGATATCATCTACACAAAATGAGAATATCAGACTCTCCTGAGTGCCGACTCTGTCTTGAAGAGGACGAGTCAGCTGAGCAAATGAGCCCCGAGGACATAAAGAATTCTTCTACTGATAAAATTGTCCGCTTTACACGGAAAGTGGAAATTCTACTAGTTTAAATTTTTCTGGCCCATACGGTACAAAAGATCTTTTAGGTCGAAGTACCCCCCCCTTATAAATCGCCTTTGCGAGCCAGAAATTAAAAAAAAAAAAAAAAAGTTTGCACGAAATCGGTCGACGCTTTCGTGAGTTATGACTTTTCATGTCAACATGTGATTTTGTCCATATAAAAAAACAACAACAAATACGTAGGCGCCTATAAGCGTGTGCGTATATTGTATGTATATACAAGTTGTAGCGCATACACGCAAACACATTGACAGCTGTCAGTGAGTGATCAGTTTAAGGTTCTTTTTCATCGAACTTACATTGTGGACAGACATTATCGGTAAGAGTCGAATTTGATATTTTTTTGTTTAATCGTTTGATTACAAACAGACAGCAGTGTATATACACTTTCCATTTGCATTTGCTGGTTGAATTGCTATCGTATTTTTTTTAAACTCTTGAAATTAAGTTAAATGATAACACTTTTTATACATGGAACACATTTGAAATGCCACGTCCAAGACGCTCAAATATTGGTAGACGTACACGTCATTCGACAGTTGTTTCAACCAATCGAAGATCACAAAGTGAACAGGATCGTAATCAACAATATGTATCACAGAGGGAACGACGTAGACGTATAAACCAATCGGTTGATAGTGCAAACACGGTTGCCAGAGCAAGGTCAATAAATCGACGTACGCGTCCCTCAATTCAAATCATACGACAAATGGACTCGGCGGCTTTTAATTATGATAGCACAATGGATTACAGTATGCATTCTTATATTGGTCAAATGAATAAACAATGTGTGCATTGTAAAGAAGTCAAATTTATGAACGAAACGCCTGACATGTGCTGTGCTGGTAATACGAGTATATAAAAGAGAGGGACGTTTGTTACTACGCTTATAACTCAAGAACGCCTGGACCGATTTCGATAATTCGCACCAATTCGGACTGGTCTCCGGCCAAACAAGACGAATACCCAGAAAATCGAAAATTCCCCGAAAAAAAATTATGAAGCAAATTCATTCTCCGATACATTTTGTATGGAGCGATTTTACGACGCCATCTTCATGATAGCTGACGTTTATGTTTACGTTACGTTGTGACAATTTTGATAACGCATCAACTTTTGATAGCTGATTCATTTGCAAAGTCGTTCCATCGCATACTACTGTGCTGTGCAGACGTGCGTTGCGATTTATCAGCATTTTTTCAAGTTTTATCAAATTTGTATCAGCTTTCGACAGTTATTGTAATTTAATTTGATTTAATATATCGTCATCGACAATCAATCCAAACGTTAATTTCGGATGGTGCAATTAATTTTTAGGTGGGTTACTTTTAAAATCAATTCGAATACGTATAGGGGAAGGTAGTGTACCTTGGTCCGATTGTACATTGGTCCGAGTGCCAATTTTCAGAAAAATACAAAGCACACAAAAACCGGTCCTTCTGTGAAATGTTGATCTTCTGTTCATTTATCTTCTCAGTTTCTTTTTGAAGGCACAGTTGCACGAGTCGGCAGAAAAAAAATAAACATGGTTTTTAGTGAAAAAAGTATTTTTTTTATCTCCTTTCTTAAGTTATATAGTGCTTAGTTTTCTGTCTCTTTTCCGTCACTTTAATCGATTTCGGTAAGTGTATTAATAATCTTTTGGGAGGAAAACATTGTCGTTTGTATGTGGTTTGAATACAACGTTAAAATCTAATTTGTTTGGTTAAAGTGGTGTTAGTGTACCTTTGACCTATCATAGCGCGCGTACCTTGGACCTTTGGTTTGTCCTTTAATGTAAGTTTTTAAATAATATTGAATTGATAAATTTGCTTTCTTTTATGTTGTTCCTTTAATGTAAGTTTTTAAAATAAGTCCTTTGTAAAGTTTTTTTTTTGGTAAAGGAGTTTTTTTTATTTAATACTATTATTTGAAATAATTTTTTTTAAACAAGCACAAAAACTTTAAGATAATGGTTTGTTTTTTTTGCTGCTTTTTTGAAATAAATAAAGAATGTTACCATTTTTACTTTTTTTGAAATAAGTTAAAGTTTTCACCTTTACACTATAGGAAAACTTTCAATAATATTTACGGTCCAAGGTACAATACTCCGTGGACCAAGGTACAATCACGTCTTGTACCTTGGACCGTTTAGATTAGCATATAAAAGTAAAGTTTTCTTTTGGTAGTTTCGCCATATCATAGAAAAGACTTCAGGTACTAACAAAAAAAAAAAACTAATGAAAAAACGACACATAAAATATTGGCAAAAAACTGAAATCCGGACCAAGGTACACTACCTTCCCCTACCCAAGAAATTCGTAAAGTACCCGAAAAAAAAAATATGAAGAAAATTTATTTTCCCATACATTTTGAATGGAGCGATCTTACGATAGATGACATTTATTTTTACGTTACGTTGTGACAATTTTTTCTTTGATGGTGTTGTGTGCATCAACTTTTCATCGCATACTATTGTGTTGTGCGTTGCGATTTATCAGCATTTTTTCAAGTTTTATCAAAATTATTATTTATTGTTTATTATTATTATTATTTTTATATTTTGAAGCTGAAAAGTTTGTTTGGTTGAATGCGTTGATCTCAGGAACTACTGGTTTCAATTGAAATTTTTTTTTTGTGTTGGATAGTTCATTTGGCGAGGAAGGATTTATAACGCTGCGACCAGTAGGAGCGAAGCATCATTGGAAAATGTTGCAAAGCAGGAAAATTATTCCTTTTTGAGAGTTTCCGCTGCGTGCGCTGCGTTCAAGTTATGTATAAAATTACGTAAAATCATTTATGATGGAATTGTTCCTCTTTAAAAATTCTAAAAAAAAGTCTGTCACAGTATAATGTGTATCTTTTAAGATAAAATTTTTTATGGTAATCAAATTTGTTCGAAATTAATGCATTATTTGCGAAGGAGTTTTATCAACATAATATTAATCCTTATCCAAATAAATATGTTATAATTCACAAGTATTTAATTGTAAACAAAATTGTCCTTGACATCACGTGATTTCAATCAACATCTTAGGAGATATGTAGTATTTTTTTTAGTATTTATTTATTTCATATCACAATTTTGAAATAACTCCGCAACAAAATAGGTATGTTCAGGTTCACGCGCGCATGACGCGTAACACGCTTGCCGGCCTGCGAGATGGAGGGGAGCTGGCCGTCCACCGTTAGCTCTGCGAGGTATTATGCAGCTCGGCCCAGGCACGTGGTCGGCTCCCTACGGAACGGTTGAACTTAGCGAACTTATTTTTTGCGATATCTCATCGTATAATAATACTTTTTAAATCCACTTTCATTTTGTAGTAGTTTTCTATTGGGTATTGTTTTGTGAATTCTTTTAAAGGTTGTTTTTTTCCAATATTTTCACAGCGGGACTTATCGCGATTGGTCTTGAATGTCGTCTTATATTTTAGCAACATTGCTTTTGTTTTTGCATGTTTATTGTTCTTATTTAAAAAGACTCCGAGAGAAGCCGGGGTGGTCAGCTAGTTAAGTATATATATGTGTACATATATCATAATACATATGTTTATTAATATAAAATATGTGTTAGAGATTGCTCCAGAGAAGAACATCTTCGGCTCCCAGCTCCCATTTTTGAGACGACAAGGAAGACCGAATTTCTGTGAGACCAAGCGATCGCGAATGCCAGAGCGCTTGCTGTTGTCAACTGGAAGCAGGCTGCCCGGGATCGCGGAGGATGGAAAGCTGCAGTGTCTCAGGCAGAGAATTTCCACAGGTTTCTAACCCATAAAGTAGTATTAGAGATTATTATAAGATGATTATGTTGTGACGTTACTTCTCACTCCTCAACAAGTAAAGGTTAACATGCACCTATTAATACATGTTTAGATATGAATTCAGAAATATATGTTTTGTCGATGATATTATAAGTTAAGTAAGTATGTAATAACTAAAAACACGAGAATGGTCTAACATTGTGTTAGTATAATGCCTGGTTCTATTTTACTTGGTGTTCTATCATACTACCATGATGTAAGGATAAATAAACTAAAAATAATTTATACTATGTAAATACAGTGAATTGTATATGAGTACATGTTTAATTAAAATTTGAATAACCATTTTTTTTTCTCGGCGGAAAGATAACATACTGAGGGTGACTGCTTCAGTCCAACCCCCTGTACCTTATTTAGCCTTAAGTGTGGAGTGCTGATAGAAGTGACTGTTTCAATCTAACCTCAAGCAGTCCTCTTTTTTGGTATAGGATCACAGGTTGGGATAACTGATGTTAGTCGAATCCAAACCTGTTGCTCAAAATCGCTGGTGGGATAACGGTATGTGACTATAACTGCATATCTTAGGGAGTGCCTAGTGCTGTCGACTGCTATTTATCTGTACTTTCTTTTAATAGTTAAAGGATGTATGTATGTTAAAATTGTTACAATATTTATATTAAGGTTCGTATTTATATTTAAGGACTTTTTTTATCAAAGCTTTATCTTCCAGCCTGCTTGTCTCAGTTTGTCTTCCTATATTAAGTCTCTCTATTCTAAGATTTTTTTCTCCCTACAATTTTTTTTTTTATTTCGTTTCTATCTGACTTAAGATTTCCTAATATAAAGTTTATTGGTTGTTCTATCTTGGTAAAGTATTGTAAAGCATTTTTTTCCTTATTCAAAAATTCTTTAAATATATAAGTCGTTATCACAAATATACATTTTTGGTTTTCCTATAACAGAATCCCGTTTACCTAAAGCTTTGCTAATGGTTATCAAGTTTCGATCCTTTAAATCTAAAATTATTGCATGTTTTGAAAATACTTGTCAACAATCGTTATCACTGTACATATATGTATAGTCCCCATACTATTGTCTAAAATTTTGTTTTGTTCAGGAGGAATTTTTGTAATTCTAAATTTTACTTTAATTGGGTTTCTGCCATACTTAGCTAATTGGCAAACATCGAAAATATCGGTGATTCGACTCCTTTTCCTGAACGTTTTTTATGTATCTTATAGTTTTATTTGTAAGTTCATCTGCTAAATATGTACACCTTCCGAATTTTACATTTCTATCGTTGCTAAACAACTCCTTAAACCTTTATTGTAGTTGATTATATACTGAATCATCCAGTTCGGTGTATCCCTTTCCCTCCACGGAGTCACAATTGTGGGTTTTCGAATTCTCTCTGCAAATTCAACTTCAATTAATTGACTGGGTTTACACCTACACCACACAATTGTGAATTTACTATAGATTCATATTCTTTCACATAGTAGGCCTTTGCTCTTTGATTATGCGTGCTGTTCGTCTTTTGAAAAGTGTATGTTGCAAGTGCTACGCTCTGTCACCAAAAATTGTTCATATTTTCTCGTATAATCGAATATTCAATACATTTTTTGATTTTTATTGCTCGTTAAATGTAAGTTATTAGTTTAGTTTACTTTAAGATTGAAATTTTACAGTAGATAAGTGTTTTTAACATAGATCACTTCGATTTTCACAATTGTGAGCTCCAGTTTTAAATAATGCCGAAAAGTAATTTTTTTGTAACGGTCAAATTTGAATTTTTTTCCGTTTGTTTGAATAGAATGGCGCAAAGGTTTCTTGCCGAGCAAGATATTTTTGATATGCTTGTTACTAGTGATGTTTTGCCTATAGAAGAAGAGGAAGAAAATGACCAATATTTTTGTGATGAGGTAGGTGATGATATCGAGTCCGATTTTGATTCCGAAGACGAGGTTCCGTTAGACCAGCATCCTGAACTAACAGCCCACGAAAGTACTACCAATGCCCATAAGTTCACGGAAAATAACTTTTCAATGGGTTAAAAGGCCATTTAAGCATGATATATCGATACCCTTTCATGTTCCAGAAGAGATACAGGTGAAATTGCAGGTTTTATTAGTTACTCATAGTTCTTGTTTTACGTATTATTTCTTCTGTAGGCTGTTAAAACACCGTACGAATATTTTTCCCAATATTTCACTGCAGAATTTATAGAAAAGGCGGTTATCTTTTCATCACAATATTATCTATCAGCAATTGGGACCTGGGCCTCAACCAACAAGCGTCTCCAGCAAGCACCAGCATGATCTTTGGCCGCCTGCCTCCAGTTTCGCACGCTAAGTTGGTTAAGGTCCCCTTCCACTTGAGTCGCGGTCGTCCCTCGGGTGTGGATTCGAAGATCTTACTAGCCGGAGCCACCTCAGTCGTTGGACCTTCACTCTTCTGGCTAAGTCGATGTTGCTGTACAGCCCGTACAGTTCATCGTTGTATCTCCTCTGTGCAGACGTGACCATGCTTTGAGGTCCTTAATTTCCGTCCAAATAACATTTTGGCGGGAGTTTGGCGGCACTACCCCGAGTAGATGGATCATTATAAGACTGGTAAACATGTTTACCGAATCTGGAAGCATCCCTATGTTCGTGTTCAAGACATTATCGCGGCTGCAGCATCGTCAATTCAGACAAATCCAAGCGTTTCGACTCGAAACTTATCGGCGCAAAATGGAGTTAGAAGATGGTCATTACAACGGATAATTCATGATGACTCACACTTGTTTCCGTACAAATTCCCATTTGCAAGCAAGTTAAACCCTCTGATTTAAATGACCGAAGAAGACAACAGCTTGATAAATTGCTTGATTATATCTGATGAGGCCCATTTTGATCTAAACGGCAATATAAATAAGCAAAATTGCCGCATATGGAGTGAATATAATCCAGAAATACTCCATGAGATGGTACTGCACCCAGAACGTGTCACTGTGTGGTGCGCAGTTTCATTTAGATGCATTGTGAGGCCATACTTCATTGAAGAAAACGGTGTAACAGTAACTGCCGATTGGAACCGTTATTTAAAGATGGTGAATGAGTTTTTTTTACCTAGAACTGCACTGAAGAAGTATCCGTTTCAACAGCATTTGGTTCCAGCAATATTTAGCAACTGCACACATAGCCATACCGGACCGGTTATGGCGGAGCTCCAACGAAAATTCCCAAACAAATAAATATAAAGAAACTTCCCTATCCGCTGGCCCCAAGGTCACCTGACCTGACTGCACCAGACATTTTTTATGGGGTTATGTCAAGCAAGAGGTGTACAAAACAAAACCAAGGAATTGGATTGAATTGAAGCAGTCCATTAAAACAACAATTGAGGCGATCCCGACTTTAAACCTTTATACCGCAGCGAATAATTTTCTGATCAGGTGTCGCATATGCGTGGATGTGCATGGAGGTTATTTACGGTTACAACAATTAGTTATATTAAATAAAATTGAATTTTCAATACATTAAAAAAACATTAAATGAAATACATTCTCGACTGAAAAGGTAAATCATCTTAAGTCGACTTAAGATGTTTCCATTTTTTTAAAGATACATTATCGCCATTTTTGAATCACATACTTCTATGTTATCGGCGTACTTTTATCACACTCCTATCACCATATATAACGGATAATAGTGTCATCTTAAGTCAGAAAATCTTATGATGACACGAGGTAAAATATGTTATGTCTACATAAGGTGTTGATATTCCTCGAGTTTAGAAACTTTGGTAGAGTTAAGATCATTGCATCCCTAGATTTTATCAAAACTCTGAAACGGTAAAACATCGTAAGTCGACCTAAGATACTTTACCTTGTGCAAATCATTTAAAAACGTAACCTTAAGTCGACCTAAGATAAAATACGTGCAAAATATTATTGAAAGTGTGAAAAAGCATATCATCTGAAGTCGACCTAGGATGTTTTAATAGATTTAAAACTTGATTTTTTCCTGGCCTCAGTAAACAGACATACGATAATTTACCAGATTCAAACACGAAAATAAATGATGACATCAGATGAATTTACTGCGCAGTCTCTTTCAAAATTTTGCAGTGGCCGGAAGTCTGTGTGTATGAACAAATCAAAATTGCTATCCAAACGTTTTTTAGCGAACATTTAAGGAAATAACATTGTTTGGTAAACAAGTTTTAATAAAAATAAAAAAATCTATAACTTTATCATCAAATTTTGAAAAACGAATAAAAGGTACACAGGTTTCACTGGGATACGTTTAAGAAATTAATTTCCCCTCTATATAAGATTACCTTTTTGTTTTATAAAACATTAAATACATTTCGCAGCAAATATTTTTCTTATTTATTTAAAATCATTCCGTTTTTCCTTAACTCATCTCATTTTTATACAAATTGTTTACATTTCACAAACTTAAAAGTGTACTCTTACTGTGAATTGAATTAATAAATAAATAAATATAAATATAAATATATAAATATATGTATAGCGATTCCTGTGCAGCAGCAATTTTAAGAATGGTTAAAGCAAAAAAGCACCGGTAAAAATTTGATTAAAATCTGGAACAGATGGGTGAAGAAACTGAGCATCTGTTGAATTTTGACGGATCGCCTGAAATTGAAATGCTGTCGTCGGATAGTAAGCAACAGACTGAAACTTCCAGACCAAGAAAAATTAAAAGGAATTACGGTAAGACGTATTTCACGAAAAGTGGAAATTTAAAAAAGGATCAAATGTACAAGAAGCTTGAAAATTGCCGAAAAAAGTGTAAGGACGATTGTACGTATGAAACCCAAAAAAAATATCTTCAAAGCTTATTGTAAATTATGAAGCCATAACAGAAGAGTTATGCACCTTAACATGTTAATTGAGGTAGTGGAAAAGAAATATCAGCGTTTGAGAGCTGAAGTTATTAAGCGTAACCGGACTTATGCAAAACTTTACTTTTTGGAAGTCAATGGAAACAGGATCAGTGTTTGTCTGAAATGTTTCTTGTACACATTTGATGCAACTGAGCAAATTACAAAAACGATTTCAAAGAAAAAACTTGCGTCTGATTATGGATTAATTGCAGTTGATAACAGAACAATATAAATCCTGCTAATAAAATATCAGAGGAGAAAGTTAATGAAATCCGTAATCACATAAACAGCTTCCCACTTTACGAAAGCCACTACACACGTGCATCTTCATCCCAAAAATACTTAGCAAGTGATTTAGCCATAACAAAAATGCATGAACCCAGAATTACATGTCAATCCTGTTTCATACACAAAGTAAATACAGATATTTTCGACAATGGGTATTAAGATGAAGAAACCCAATACAGACTGCTGTAATAACTGCAAAATTTTTAAGATGAACATTTATTCAGCGCAAAATAAAGATTAAAAACAGCATCAAAAACTGATGCAAGAAAAACACCACCAAGATGCAGATGACGCGTATAAGGCTAAAGATGCTGATAAAGCTGTGGCTAGAAAAGTGTTTATCAACTCCTAACTTGAAAACGTCTGTATCTTTTTATTAAGGAATATCATCTTATGTCTCATTTATTCTTTAGTCGACATTATCACTTCATCTTAACTTGACATAAGGCA
The DNA here is from genome assembly GCA_949715645.1 of Portevinia maculata. NCBI lineage: Eukaryota > Metazoa > Arthropoda > Insecta > Diptera > Syrphidae > Portevinia > Portevinia maculata. Next base: position 50,608,098 of record OX454525.1, read on the forward strand.
TGATAATACCATTCAAAAAAATTGGGCAAAGTATCTCTTATATCGATTTAAGATTTTCGAAATCGAATACAATCAAAATTCAAAATAAAGGCAAACTTACTTAAGTCAAAAATTTCTATTTAACTCAAAAAGTATTAACTTACAAAGTTAAAAGTAAATTTAAAAAGAAAATTTAATAAATTTTACTTCAAAAAATTTTTCTTTGTGAGTTATTTCAAACAGATGTTTTGCGATTCCTCTTTTAAACTGTTTTTCGCTCTCCTGAAAAATGTTCAAAATTGACTTAAGATATTTTACCTTTTCAGTCGAGCATTGATTAAAAAAGGGTTTTGAACTTCTTATTGTAGCACAATTGGTGCGCCACTCTGTACCGTTTAAATATTGCAAATGTTCTTCCAAACTGGTACTAAATATAAGTATATCATAAAGATACGTACACCTCCAGATACATACACAACTCAAATTCTATTAATAAGTCCCCTAAGTACTCTTCATCGACCAGAATTTGCAAGATCTAGGGTGGTGAAATATTGAGCTGTACCCAATTTGTCGAATATATCATCTATATTCGAAATAAGGAATTTGTCGCTAACAGTGCTCTCGTTAAGTGTCCGATAGCCGATAACTAGTCTCCATTTCTGTTGACCAGAGTTATCTTTTTTTTGGGACTATCCATATCGGCCTGTTGTACGTAGAATTGCTTTCCTTGATAAAACCCTGATCTCTACCTGGCTCTCTACTTCTCTTTCGTATACAAATTTATAATAATTTGATTCTTTATTTCATTGACACTGGTCTATGAAAAAAATTCTTCCAATATTTTTTTAACATTGAAATTCCTCTTTAATTAATTTTGATATAGCTATCTAATCTATTAATTAGGTTATCCTGATCCCTTAATGGGTTAATATCTTCATAGGTATGGTTTGGGTAACGGGCTCCCGACCAGTGGAGGGTCTCTGCCTGAGACACTGGAGCCTTCCATCGTCCGCGACCCGGGCACGCTGCTTCCAGTTGTCCACACCAAGCGATCTATCATCCTTCATAAGTATAAGGGCAATCAAATCTTTTAAAAACAATTCTTTCTCCGTTAATGTCAATTAACTGGTTTTTCAAATCTATTTTGGCTTTCAATTGTATTAAAACATTTACTCCTAATATAGCGTCAAACTTTCTGTGTTTTAAATTCATCAATTTCTTGTTTGATCTTGTTTTGAAAGTCTATTGTCTATTACCTCAATTTGTATATCATTTCTACGATTTCCTGAATTATTATCAGTAAAATGTCATTGGTACAATTTGTCTATCATTTATTTATCGTTTTGAAAAATTATTCGTTATATCTCTTGGATTTTGTTGGAATCTATTCTGGTTTGTGTTAAAATCATTGTTATACTTATAGTTACACGTTCCTTGTTGTTGCCTAGTGCTATTACTATTTGTATTGGCATTCCAAAAAACTTTATTTTGTCTATATTGCAAAACTATATACTGATCTGTAAATTATCTTGATTGGGTTTTTGCATTTTTCTGTTATAATACTGTTGCAAGTGTGTGTTGCCATTATTGTTTTCTTGTTCATGATTCCCACTTCGTTCTGATTTAAAACCGTTCTTATATCGTGGAGCGTCACTATTGTTGTGCTGTCGCCATTTTGATCGGATTTAAGGATACTTTTTTTCTTCTATTCCCATAGCTATTAGTGCAAAATATCCCTCCACTAAATTATGAATGTTCTTAATTCTTAGGTACATTTATTCTTCCCTAGAAATATTAAAAAGAAACTTCGAAAGCATGTATTCTTCGTTATATTCTGGCTTATAATCTAATGGTAGATTTGAAGCTAAACGATTAAGCTTATCTAAAATAATTTTAAGATCATGGTAGTATTAACTTGCATTTTATACTACTATCCGTTTTATTTTTCAACGCAAAATACTCCTCCGGGACGCCAAATGTTCTTTTCAGGTGTGTCTTTATTTCTTCACATGTGCTGTTTGTTGATAGTCTTCTTACTGCACTTAATGCATGTCCCTGAATCTTTGATGAAATGATCCTCTGCAAATATAGCTTTCCTGCCTCATCATTGACTAGTGAAAATTTGTAGTCCTCTTCATCTATGAATGACAAAAGTGAATAGGAATCATCCCCCCGAAATTCCGAAATTGTGGAAGACGCCTGGCTTCCTTTATTAGAACATCTACTCCGAAATTTATTTTGTTTCTTTTTTTTAAATGTTAAAGCATTCGCTTATCTTTAATTCACGTCACGATTGAAACGTCAAACGAAATCTAGTTAGTAACGCTTCGATGAGATTTCGAAATTGTTTTGTCCGATTTCGATTCGTCGCGAACAGGGCATTAGCATCTTAATCTTTGGCCAATAACACATTATATCTGTGGCTAACATTTAAGCTCGATTCAGTAATGGATCTTTGCAATATGTCAAATTACACATTTTTCATTACCTAGAAATGCAACTTTTCTTTTCAACTTCACCGTCAAGGATGAAAAAAAAAATTACATACGATGAACAAACTTTTAGAAATAAAGGCAAGATTAGAATACATGCCCATTTTGAACACAAGTGGCCACAGGCAAATTATCAGATTATCTTTCAAGATTACCAAAAGATCAGCGTTGCGAAGCTCGTATATTACTCTTTCATTTCAGACATACTTGCTTACTGGTCATTCGAACCATTTTTTAATTAATTTTCAAAAGAGAATTATGGTACCATTACTTTATATCGAATACATGAAATCGTTATTCTTCCTAAGCAACCTAAACATCACCCATGGAGAAAAACCCTACAACTGCACCCAAACACTTCTTTCCTATCTCTCTATTCTTTCTAATAGTAAGTAGCACCGAAAAGGATGTAATGAAATACAATATTGCCAGGTGCTGCTTGCTATTAAACACAAATGCTTACGCTGTGTTCTTAGCACTATAAGGGTACTGTAACAACAAAAAAAAGCCCTTTAGCGTAAGCAAATTATAAAAAAAATGTCACATAGCAAAGAAACAAAAAATTGGTACAATAAATGAACATAAAAGAATACTGCACACCATAGAACAATAAAAACACAAAACAACTAATTAACACTAACAAATGACACAAGAAAGACGCAACAATTTACGAAAAAATAAGATAGAAGCAGTTCGCAGCACAAAATTGATGGCAATTGAAATATCGTAACTGAGAGAAATATCATCACTAAATTTCAATAAAATGCATCATGCTGGCATTCATGCTAATTTTCCGATTATATAACTTGCAATTTGGTCAAATTTATCAGCTAAAATCGTAATGGTTACAAGGTCATTATATCATTTGAGATATGCCCATTATACTTATTTAGACAGCTAAAACTGTCAGGAATGGTAATTGTTTGCCCACTTGATATGCAGTCAATGTAATCTTACCTTAACCTCATCAACATAAATACCGGGTACTTTTACTTAACAAGTCCTTCACAATACTCTTGCACCTATGAAGTCTTTTTTCACCATTCAGAAGAAGCTGCCCATGAGCATGAATAATGAATTTTGGCGAATGAAATTTCTGTGCAATTTTCACAGTTCAAGGATAGCTGGCAACCGAAGAAGACATTTCATCCAACTCCCAACACTCTGCTTTAATTTGAGTACTTTGTAGAGTCTGTATTCTAATTCGATCAAATAACTTTTTGTTTATATAGAACAAGCAAAGTTTGGAATACGCTTCCAAGAGACATCTTTACGGAAGAATAAAATTTACATTAATTTAAGATTAGAAGGAAACGTGTCACAACTCTAGCTTCATATGTCCACTACCCGGTTTCTTTGTCTTGTGAAAGCGTCTTCGAAGAACCGATCGGTCATTTTTCTTTGTCTAATCAAGGCAGTTGTAGGGAATCCCACCTGTCTTGTGCAGTTCACTCTTCATCTTCATTTTCATCATCTAATATCAAGCTCGCGTCAGTGTTTAAATTTGCCAATATGTCAAAAAATTCATTTTACAAAATTATGTACGAGTAGATACCAGTAGGGATGAAGCAAGGTAGGAGTTTTATGTTTCACAACATAATCTTGTCCTTACAGAAGACAAATATGAAGATAAATACCTTTATACGGTGAATAAACTTTATAAACAAAACACTTTTTGTCTAGACGCAAAAAAGGGAAATAATGAAACGGATATTTGCTTAATATTATAAGGATTTTAGGTAACCTAGACGGTTACAAATTTCGTCTGGTGCGTAGAATCCTAAATACTCATGAAATACTTCAAAAATCCTTTGCGGTGGAATGTATGCTTATCAGTAAAGGTATTCCATTTTTAGCAAGTTGAATGCGTAAGTACCAAAGGGTATATGGGACTTAGCCCCGTGTGAAGTTGGGCGGTAATCAAATTTAAATACATAATATATTATTTTAAACAATTTGATCACTGAGAAAGAGTCAACCTCCGTAGAGACAATTGTGTTTATTTTTTGCTTTTCATTTATTAAGGATTCGTTCATTCAAATTGTGTTAATCGCCCCTATCGTGGAATCCGTCGGATCTGAAATTCACTTCACTTATTCGATTCACGTGAACAGAAAATTGCTATCGTGGGATCCGTCGGATACTCTCCCTTACCGACCACTATTGGTGCTTAGGAAATTCAATTGTGACAGCTCATTTCAAACACATTTGTTTTGTTAAAATTAAATTCAGTGAAAAGAAAATAAAAACTGCGGATGTCAAATGCATGGATAGATTCGATCCGTTCGTTTGCCACGATACAGTGAATTTCATTCACGTTGCCGACATATGGATGGTTCACGTCTGCGGATTACACGATGCAAATTGTTCACTATTAGTGGATCGTTCCCCCCGACGGATTCCACGATAGGGGTGAGGCAGCATGCCCCCCCATATACATTACACTGTTTATGGGATTAGTTGCGAAATAGCAAGTAGATTCCATAAACAGTGCTATGCCTGCAACCCCCCTGCTTGGGATCATTGTTTGATTTGGAGTACGACCTAACGCCGTCCATTTTGGACAACACATTTAATAAAACCCTTAATACAACCAATGTGTGCTGATACTAATGAAGTGAATGCAGATGATTCAGGTCACTGTCCACCAACGGCTTCATGCTCTCTTGCCGTTGAATCCAAATCCATTTACACTGCTGCTCGTGGGGATTACAATGAACAATAATTCGTTTGCAAATGCTGACACGGAAAGTTTTTTGATCGTATCTAAATATTCTTTGAAATCTTCTAAAAAGAAACATTGTCTCTCAATTTTTACCTGCATCATGGTTTTCCCAAATACCATACATAAATGGATTTTCAGCAAAAATTATGAATGCGTTTCTTACTCCATTAATTATGTATGTGTATTATTTCTTGTTTTGTTAGCCTTAATGCAAATTTTCTTGAAAATCTTGATACAAATAAAATAATATGAGGGAATATATTCCTTAAATGGATCCGGCGCGATAAATTCTGGAACCCATTAGTGTTTTAGATAACAGCAAATTTAAAGAGTTCGTGTACACAAATGTTATTTTAAAAGAATAGAAACAAAATTTGTTCAAACCCATAAACAAAAATATATAGATTTTTTGCAAGAAGGCATTACATTTTTTCATTCTCCGCACCCTTGTTAATCGCCAGCGGAAAACCGAGATTTGGTCTTAGCTTTAACTATCAGTTTTAATACAGTTTTTAGAGCATATTCATTGCGGTTAAAATTGTCGGTGCATTTTTTTGGTTACTCGATTTATAATATTGCTTTCTATTTTAAGGTATTTTAAAATATTGGCACCAATGTCTTCTTTACTCTGTGGCCGCACGCAAACACTTAATATAATATTTCCGATCATTTTATTTAAAGTTTTTGAAGCTATGGCACACCTGCACTTCAACTTAATTTTTGTATTTTTTTTTAAATGTTTGCCACACGCACTGACTTAAGGCCCTTTGTTTTTACAATTGATGCTATCGAACAATTGGTAACAATCAAACTCCTGCTAGCCTTTAAAAATACGTACAAAAAAAATGTTAACAAACCCCTCTTAAGTCAGCCACGTCATCAGTGTGACCATCTTTTAAACAATTAGCACCTAAAAAGAGTTGACAATAAAACCTAAACTAGTAAAATATGATATTTAACGAAGTCGTAGCAATGTAAAAAGGTTCAGTTTCAAATTCTAAGATGTAATATATATTTTGAAGGCTTCTAAATAAACCTATTTAATAGAAAAACCCATAGAAAAAATTAAAAATAATACCAACTTTACGACAGCAGATCTGGTCACTTCAATGCATACCATGGGCGAGGAAAAGTACTACTACAATGGCAATCAGTTTGGCTCGCCTTATCTAGCGTAGTATAGCTGCATATAATAGTGGTATCAAAATGTCTTGTGTACTCTTTTTGTTTTTAGCTGTCTTACGTAAGAATGTTGTAGTTATCCATCCACAAACTATCGTTGAAGTGTCTTATGTTTTCTTATTTAAGCAATTGGGTACCTATATGCTTACACTACATTGTACTACAATCAACAAAAGGCTGCGCAACTGAGACCAATCAAATGCTCGTGGTGTTGCATTTGCGTAATGCAGAAGTTTAAAGGCCCGCATATTTACACCCTGTTCTAATTATTTTGACTCTTAGTTTGTAACATACATATTGCTCGTTGACCCCTAAGTTACTGTATTTGTGATCAGCATCGAAAGTTATGTCGATCTAGCCATGTCCATCCGTACGTCGGAAATTTTTAGTCCTAAAACTCGATCTAGAAAGTTGAAACCCGGAATATATCCTCTCTAGGGAAGGGGTTCTCAAGCTGTTGGGCGTGACAAAAGTCTAAGTATGGTTGAATTGTTAAGAACGCTCTACATATTTTGTTACATAACATTTAAAGGATTTAATCGAAAAAACGAAGCTTTTGTAAAAAAGACTTTAAACCTAGCTCAAACTTTGGTTTTTCGATAAAATTGTTTTTTGTAATTGTGGGCGTGCCAAAAGGCGGATTCAAAAAATATTTAAACATTAGTATAAAGGGCACCTAGACGGTAAATATGATAAATTTCAGCTCCCTAGGTCAAACTTTGACTTTTCAATAAAATTGTTTTATTTAATTGTGGGTGTGTCAGTCGGTGGATTTTCGAAATTGAGCAGTTTTAGAAATCAAAGATCATATATAAAAAAAATTCAGCTTTCTAGCTAAAAAATCGATTTTTGGATAAATTTATTGTTTAACTGACGGACGGACGGACATGGTTAGATCGACATTACTATCGATGCCGATCATAAATATAGTAACTTTTAGGGGTCTACGGGCAATATTAGGATATGTTACAAACTTCGCGTCAAAAATTAATATTCCCCTAGAATAGGGTATAAAAAGTACAAATGTAATGCTCTGTTTGGATGAATTTTCCATTATTTGCTTAATGTTTATCGGGATTTCACCCTCAAATTACTTGACCTAGAAAGTTTGCTCTTGTATCTGTTTTATTTTGTAAGACCATGTGGAGAATGCAGACTCACGGAGAAAGGTTGAAGTAAAATGCAAAAGTCTTTTCACTGCAACCATGCCAACAGCATTGTTTTCTGAATACACCTGCATACAGAACTATTCTTGGCTTCCTTCATGGTTTTTCTATTTTAAACTGCAGTCTTTGATGCGGTCGAGCTGATTTAAAAAAAAAAATCATTCATCATTCGAGTAGGTTTATGTTTTGGGTCGCAGGAAAATGGATTCATCATCCAGCTGTGATGTCATCAGAGTCAATTACTATGCATCTTTCCAAACCTTGAAACTGGACAATGTCAGTTTTGAGGAAGCTGATTTAAGGGTTGACCTCATGTGCTTGGACAAATTATTGCAACCGATGATAGTTGGATATGTCTATGCTCTCATTACACGCAAAATATGCAATTATTTTGCGCAACTCTTTTATTTCTTTAATAATTTTCCTGCTTTCCTTTGACGAGAAGTGGTGGTTTCAGTAAGCTTTTCAAAGATGTCGAAAAGGTGTCCCAATTTGAGCGGCTAATCGACAACATTTTATTGTTAAGTAAAATGCTCATTTTAAAATGTAAACAATCTGTTTGCACTTTGCACTTTTGTGTGCAGCAAGAGGTGGAAGTGATCCATTAACAGATCTTCGGCGATAAGTTTTAAAAACCATGCTTAACATAATTTATTATCTTCGCAGCCCCATCCAATACGACTTATAAATCTTGCGGCATCATTTTAGTTGCCAGCGAATGACGATGGATGACACAGTGGGTGCCGCGGGCACTTCCTGCTACTTACTGAAAATTTCGTCGCCAGTGGTTTATGTTTACAGCACTTTATTAATCAACCGTTTTTCTTCGTCACAACCAAGAGACGAACAGCAAGTCCCGCAAAGTCGAGAATTTTATCAAGCTGTAATCTAAAAAAATTATGTTTTCAATCTCGTTCTCCAAAGACTCTGAAATTGTATAAATTCTTGACAGCTGTACAACTAACAATATCCTTCAGGCAATGTTTAATCAGTGTCTCCCCAATAGTAGATGGCTTTCCAGCGTTTGCTATGTGTAAACAAAAAAAAGTGTTGTTTCGGAAAAAAACAAAATTTGAGCTGGGATACTCATTTTTGGAACATATACTATCTAGGGGCTTAAAATGATCAAAGAGTGCAAAGCTTTCTATGATAAGGTCGTAAAATTAGTCCTTGGTTTTTCGTTGCACCTATATACTTTCCAGTATATACTTTCAGGGGTCCAAAATGAGAGTAGGATTATTTTATGGTTGTCAAAGATCAATAATTGATATTGATAATTGAATTGATCAAAATGATGATTTTCTGATTGACTGAAAGTTTGATAGTTATCAATATTTTCGACAACGATAGTAATGAATTTGTCAATGATGTGTTCACAATACATCATAAATCGAATAAAATTCCCTGTGAACAAAAAGGTTGATGATTGATAACGATAATTCCGATTTAACAACTTTGTTCACCGTTGTCAATTTGTTTCAAATATCAATACGATAGGGTCACAACAGGACCCTTTGTTTAAATATTTTTAAAATCCGCCCGCTGCTACTATAAAATACAAAAATTGCAAAAATCAAAATCAATAAAAATGAAAGTAGCTTCCGTGAATTTGCTTCGAATTGTTTCTCCCTCGGTCCAACTAATTGTTGGCTAATGAAACAAATGAGAAAGAGAGCGAATATTGCAGTAGACTTCAGCGCGCTTAGAAAACTTATAGTCTGTTTCATAAAATCGATTTCACCCCTTCAATGGCGGAGTGCGTAGTGTGCTTGCCTGAGAAAACGCTGATCTAGGTTCGAGTCCCGGTGGATAAAAGGGTTCTTCGAGAATAATGAATGGAAAATGGACCAGCACCACAAAAAAGGAGTCTGATGATCGCATATCCACGAAAGCAAGCCTCGAATTTATTATTCCAGTAAAATTTATCGATTTTCTTATAAGTAAAACAAACTAACAATGGGAAATTGTCAGTGATCAGCTGACATGCATGAGCTATTCGTCCAATCACAGAGGTTTAACTACTAGGGACTCGTAGTTCCATACAATTATTTATGTTTGACATTTCAAAATACGAAATTTGAATAAAATCGGATCACCCCTAATGGCAGGAGGCTCGGTCACAGAAGGCAATGCTAAAAATAATTGGCGGAGCGTTACCTGAAATACATTTTGCTTTTTATTGTATTAATTAACATTTATAAACATAATGAATTGAAATCGACAAAAAAAAAGAATTTTTCAAAAACGAGTTCTTTAATTAATGAACGATCAACCAAATTTTGAGCTTCTAGGGCTTACCTTTTAGACTCGACTGATACGATTATTAGATTTTATTCGAAGGGAAGAAGCAACTCTTATCTGAAAACAATCTGGGGCTAAGATCTGAAGAAAAAATGAAATGATAAGCTTTTAAATATATGTTTTGACGTCAAAGCAAACGAATATCAACTACTCTATTGACTTTTCAATCGTTCAGATAAAAACAAGCCAAATGCTTTCCGAAATTGATAGGATAGCAAACACAATCATCTGTTTACAGAAACAATTCCAATGCTATGCGCTAAAATCACCCTTGCTTCATATTCTATAAAAAATAACTAAATATCATAAGAATAGTAGAACTACCTATCCTATGAAAACCTTATGAAAAAGCAAATATAAATCCAAATAAGTTCCAACTTGCGCTGGTCATAACAACATACACTTGAATTGTATTATATATGTTTGAGGTTTTAAATAATATTCTTATCGCAGATACTGTCAGTGCCGTTCAAATAGATTGCGTTTGAGTGTTTTGTTAAGCGTTTCGATTTCAGTAAGAAATTAGACTCATCAGTGGCAGGGTTATCAGGGGAACATACGTCGTATAACGTTGTGGAAAGATACAGATAAATGTCCATTCGGGTACTTTGATATGTAAAAAAAATGAAAGCTGTCAAATCAAAAAAATCAAAAAGAAACAGCTGTTTTATTTTTCTGGAAAACTCATCGAATTTCATCATTTGACAGTTTTCATTTTTTTACTAGCCAAGATTCTGTGTGAGGAAAAATGAGCGAAAGTGCATTTTATTTTCGTTCGTCTTTCTACAATTTTTTCAGTACGCGAACGGGTTTGCATAAAAGTTTATAGAAATCAAAGTTTGCAAATTAATAAGTACGCGAACGTTAATGAATAAGGCATATCCATGAAGTCGATTTCATTAATTTGGAATAAACCACGAACGCTTGCGAGGAATTATTCTTCCTCCAGGCAGCAGCGCAAGCAGGCTTACTATCATCATATTGGAAAAGAACCCTTAGTCCTCAGAACGCTGGGACAGCAGCTAGATGTTGCGGTGGAAAAATTCGCCAACAACGAGGCGATAGTGTCCTGTCACGAGGAGAAGCGTTATACCTTCGCAGCTTTAAGCGACGAAGTCGATCGACTTGCAGCTGGATTTATTCGAATCGGCTTAAAAGTTGGTGATCCAATTGGCATTTGGGCCCCAAACAACATCCATTGGTACCTAACGATGTTTGCCGCCGCAAAGGCCGGGCTCACTTCCGTTTGTATAAACTCTGCATTTCAAGGTCCTGAAGTTGACTACTGCCTGCAGAAAGTTGGCGCAAAGGCAATCGTGGCTCCTGATTTTTACAAAACTCAGCGGTATTACGATATTTTAGAAGGCATTTGCCCTGAACTGAAAGAAGCTCAACCGGGTGACATTAGAAGTTCGCGTATTCCATATCTCAAGTCTGTGATTATAGACACAAAAGATAACTTCCCAGGAGTTTTTCGTTTCGATGAGATTTTGAATTTGGGTGACAGTACTGAGGCTTTGGCGAAAGTTCGCTCTCTGGAGACATTCATCACTGCTGATGCTCCATGTAATATTCAGTTCACGTCCGGAAGTACTGGCAAACCTAAGGCTGCGATGTTAAGCCATTTCAATATCGTCAACAACGGGATTCATACTGGTGACCGTAACGAGCTGAAAGGTCAGCGTATTTGCGTACAGGTGCCACTTTTTCATGCTTTTGGAGTGACAGTTACAATATCTGCCGCTATGAGCCAAGGAGCTACATTAGTTCTGCCAGCAGCTGGGTTTAATCCTGCAGAGTCACTTCGCGCTATTTCCAAAGAGCAATGTACAGTCATTCATGGTACACCAACTATGTATGTGGACTTGATTCGAACTCAAAAAAAGATGAAAGTGCCGATAAAGTCGTCAAAATTGGCTGTTTCTGGAGGAGCTCCGTGTTCACCTCAACTAATTAAAGATATTAAGAACGTTCTCGGAGTTGAAAGGGTCAGTGCTATATTCGGATTGACGGAAACAACCGCAGTTGTCTTCCAATCACTGCCGGCTGAAGAGGAGGATAGGATAATGAACTCGGTTGGTCATGTCATTGATCACATGGAAGCGAAAGTGATTGATGTGAATGGGAATATAGTCTCTTTTGGTGAGCCAGGAGAGTTATGTGTCCGTGGATATGCTAATATGCTGGAATATTTCCAAGATGAAGTAAAAACAAAACAGACATTGGGGAGCGATAAATGGTTGAAAACTGGGTAATTGTTTATACAATTATTTTTGAAGTTCCAAGATTGTCAATATTTTTTTTTCTGTTTTTTCAGCGATCAATTCGTTCTTTATGAGGATGGGTATGGACAGATTGTTGGTCGCCTCAAAGAGATGATCATTCGTGGTGGAGAGAACGTATTTCCCAAAGAGATTGAAGATTTTTTAAACACCAATCCAAGCATCATTGAAACGCATGTAAGTTGCAAAACGTGCGAGTCGTAAGCTTATTTTAAGCAATTAGTTACCTATTTTGAAATTATTTCAGGTGGTCGGTATCGAAGACGAGCGAATGGGTGAGGAGATTTGTGCTTTTATCCGCTTACACGACGGCTTCAATGAGCTCACGCAAGGAGATGTAAAGAGGTTTTGTAAAGGAAAGATTGCACACTATAAGGTTCCACGATATGTTCAGGTAGTGAAGGATTTTCCAAAGACTACTTCAGGGAAAATTCAGAAATTCAAATTGAAGGATATTTTTGTTAAACCGTAATGTTGTATGTATTCGATAGGTTTTATGGGAACTGAACAAATTAAATCAGATTAAAGACTGAGTGCAAAGATATACAGAAATAAATCATTATCCAAATTAAGGAAAGGCTTAATAGTTTTTTAATTAAATGGAATAATAATGAAGTCATTGATTATAAAAAAAGTCGTGTAATTATGTTATTTAGTTGTTAGAGAATGTAGTTGTTGTTACTCATTTAAGTTTTTAAATTAGATTCAAGAGTGCCAATGAATAACCCGTCAAGTGAGAAAAAACAAATTGGAAATAAGGAAAAGTAAGGTAATATTATGTTTATTCGAATAATGTTATTTTTGTGGTACAAAAGTAAAATCTGATATCGAGGGTTGAGGTGCAGGAACTCGAAAGCTGTTTGTATGCAATTTGCAGAAATAACAATATTCAGTTCTGCGTAGTTTAGGAGAGAAATATTTTCGGAGGCGTACCTAGTTTAGTACTTTGTGTGTCAAACTTTTCGATCAAAATAAGAAAACTGAAAATGTCAAATGATTGTCAAATTATTTTGAGCAACGATGTTAAAATAATGAATTTGTTTTTTAATGCCAATATGTAGAGATCTATGCGTAGAATGCATAAGTCTGCTCAATCCAAAAATACTAGAAACGTACAAAAACAGTTTTCGTATGTCTTTAAATTCGATATCGAGGACATCAGGCAAAGACATGAAAATATATCCCTAACAATGTAGAGTTTTGAGTCTCTACCAATTAATACCATTTACTGGTTTCGTCAGTAGGTCAAGTACATTTGAATTTAAGATCATTAAAATGTATGAAAACAGTAAGCGAGCCCGGATGATTATACACCCCTATCGTGGAATCCGTCGGATCTGAGATTCACTTCATTTATTCGATTCAAGTGAACAGAAAATTGCTATCGTGGGATCCGTCGGATACTCTCCCTTACCGACCACTATTGGTGATTATAAAATTCAATTGTGACAGCTCATTTCAAACATATTTGTTTTGTAAAAATTAAATTCAGTCAAAATAAAATAAAAACTGCGGATGTCAAATGCATGGATAGATTCGATCCGTTCGTTCTCCACCATACAGTGAATTTCATTCACGTTACCGACATGTGAATGGTTCACATCTGCGGATTACACGATGCAAATTGTTCATTATTATCGGATCGTTCCCCCCGACGGATTCCACGATAGGGGTAATAGTTACATTGCCTGGTAAGTGTTTTTGAATGCAGAACTTGCCGATAAGAAATCCTATTTTCAGTGCATACTCGTGTAAACATTGAAAATCGTATGCTTAAAAATCTCAAATTTGTACCAGGTTTCACCTTAGCTCAATCATTGCTTTTGTATACAAAATTCTTTGGCAAGGGTATCCCTTGCCTTTATTTCGCAGGCTTCGATGGAATATATTGTGTAAGTCTCTTGTTGCCTGATTCAGCATTGTCAACATGCCCCGAATATAAGCTGATTTATCTCCCCTTTGACGTTCTGCACGAGTCCTTTGATCGTCTAATCTTATAATCCGGTTTATAGGCCAAAATCGGTTTAGTGACATCGTTGCTCGAAATACGGGATCCCTGTTGCTTTTCCACAATTCGTCTGTGCGCTGCATGTTTGGTAATTATCTTGAAAGCGTATGGAAATAACGGTTTAAAATCAAATGAGAAATGCTCAATTCATAAACATAAATTTATAGGTACTATCCGAAAAACCATAGCTAATAAATAGTGGTATAAATATTTGACCCACATACCGAAAAAAATTATTTTGTTTTTACTTAATGCAACACAGAAAACTAATTACGGACGACAATGCAAGTCTCGTCTCCAAAACGATCGCAACCAGCTAACGACATGAGCAGATCGTTATGGGTTGGGTATCAAGCCCCACTACACTGAACTTGTTCTCATCACCAGGAAATGTAAAATATCATTGGAAATAAATGAGGTCTTCAGCCCCGCATTACCAACTGGCTATAGCGACATCTCGGTAATAAGAAAGATACTTATGTACGGTGTGGTTGTCGATTGGATTGCCTTAGACAAAGCGACAAATTACAAAAATCTTAACAAAGTCCAACGATCAGCATGTCTTTGTGTGACATGACAGCATTGCGCAATACACTCCGCTGCAATGGACATTATGTTTCACCAGCTGTCCGCCACAAAGCAACTATTCAGTGAGTCGAGAAGGAAATCGGCCACTCCTCTATTCTAAAAAATTTCAGAATCCTCTCAAATAACATAGATTACACCACCCCTGAGCTACGGTTTGACAAAAACTTCAAAGTCACTATCCCCTTCAGATCATTCTCGTGGAAGATAAATCGATCCAATTTTACACCGATTGATTCAAAACCGATGATGGGGTTGGTGGAGTTGTGTCCTCTGACAGGCTGAATCTCAGACTGTCTTTTCGTCTCCTTAATCACTGCGACTGCAGTGTGTTCCAGGCGGAAGTTATGGCGATTAAAGAAGTCCTATCGTGGCTGAAGAGGAAGGTGGTATCTCTTAAGGCCATCCGAATCTTCTCAGCCAGTCAAACCGCGAAGAAGTCTCCGGATTCTGTCACTATAAAACTCCATCGAAGTCCTAGACCAGGCTGCACACTAGTGCATCAATTGGTGTCATCATCGCATACTGTTTCCTCTCTCTCAAAGACGAAAACTCCATCTGGGAACTTTCTTCTATAATAATCGTAATGATCTTATTATCATTGAAATTAAAAGCCTTTCAAGCTTTATTTAAAGCTCCAACTGGTTTAAAGTGCAGGAAAAAGATAGATCCACGTGGTGTCACAATGGACTTATTATTGGTCTAAGTGTGTCGGCCTCGGCCAACTGCCACTTCAACGTAAGCTAACCTTATTACCTGACGGACATAGGTAGCTGAGAAAGAGTTTTTTTTAAATAAATAAAGAAGTCTGGGAATGCATAGGGAATGTAGTGCAGATATATTCAGAACAAAGTGATGTGACTGTTACAGTCGAACATCATTTCTGGTCCCATTTTGTCTGCTCAGCAAAGGGACTGTATTGTATACTGTATCCTATCTAACGCTTAAAGGGAAGTGCTGTTGAAATCTAACCTCAAGATAATACTTACATCGATTTTGAACAAAGTCCATGATATTTCATTAAATAGCCATTTATTTCTGTTGAATCGAGAGAATAAATTCTTCAATTAGTTTTTACAAACATATGCCCAACACGGCTGTGTCTGATGAATGTTATCCGAGAGACAAAGTTTTCGACCACTTTTTCCAGCTAAATAACACGAATAATGTTGGCTTCCAAAGCATCGATTTTTGTTGGTTTGCCAGCGTAAACTAGCCACGAATGTTTCCTTCAATAAATCGATTGTTTCGTTTGCTCTATGGCACGTATCGCTATTCTACTGGAAAAACATCTCTTTCACATTCGTGCCATTTAATCGGGGAACGAACTGCATGGCTCTATAACGAAATAATACGCTAATTAGGTTCATTTAAAGAAAGAAAAAGAAAAAACGGTCCGACGCACGTCAAAATCAATCCACAGACCACACCAAACTGTGCATTTTTCCGGATTGTTAAGGCGTTTCGGTAATCTCATGTGAATTATCTTCGTTCCAAATGCGACAATTTCACTAATTGACATACCCATTGAGCCAAAAATGAGGCTCATAGCTGAACAAATTTTTTCAATAAAACTGCGGATCCACTTCCAGTTGATTTTTGGCTTATTTACTGAAGCAAACGATGGTCATTCGGCTTAAATTCTTGCATGAGCTGGATCTTGTAAGCCTTCAAACCAAGATATTTGTGAAAAATTGTCCATAAGGCGACAGACAAATATCAAGCTGTAGTGAACGACTTGGAATCGATAAATTTGAAACACTTTACGGAACGGATGCAATATTCTCTTCAGTACGCACTCTTTTTATGCATCTTGCAAGGAAAACGGTGTGCGAAAATGGGTCAAAAATACGTCTGTATTTGAAAAATATGTCGGATGTAATTATGATGCAAATGCTCTTTAATTTTGGCCCACAGAATCATTATTTTGGAACAAAATTTATAAGACTTGGTAAACCTTTTGATGCGTGTATCTCATCACGATAAACTTGCAGACAACTGAATTAAAATGACCGCGACAGTTTGCTATTTGGACATTTTTTTTACTGATAAAACTGTCTGATAAAACTGTACTGGGTTAAAAAAAACACCCTTTACAAGAAAAAATTAAACATTATGTAAACAGAACACTGTCAGAATCACCCATGCCATATTTCGAATACAACAAAATCTTTACATTCAAAATCTAAGGCTTGTGCTACAATTCACCGTCGTTTGCAAACAGTTACTATTGTATAGGTTCTTTGAAGCATGTTTAATATTACTTGTTGTAGCCCAAGCGTGAAATCCATTTCTTTCTTGCTAGTTCCACTGACTAAGGAGAATAAAACATATTGTTAAGCACAGGAAATCCTATATTGCAATGATCAAAGCCTAAAATTAAACATATCATATGATAGTGATAATAATGGAAACAAGAAAATTTAATCGAAAAGAACACAAATGCAGATTGCAACTGCCCGGAAAGCATTTATGAACCGACATCAAGATTATTCATAAATATTCAAATTGCAGTTAGATGGATAGAATATGGAGTTGTTTCAGCTTGCACTAACGACACTCATTCATCACGCTCACCATACTCACCTCATAACCTATGCCTAACTATCCCAAATCCCGAACTAAATGGCATAGGAAATTTCCCAACGGAACGAAAACACAGACAGTTTTATCACCATTACGCTTTGCAGGACTTTTCTCTTCAGTCTGGAGCTGCAGCTAAACACCCCCAGATATACCTAGCTACATGTAGTGTACATTTAAACTTACACGCAGTCCACTGCATAATGATATCATTTTCTATCACCTTCATCAACCTCACCCCGTCATCATCATTGTCCTCATACTCTAACTCGTATTCGGTCCTATCCGTTGTTGGCGTTCTCGTTCTTACCATCTCTCTAAATGTTTCACTCTTGAATTCAATCTAAATTCAGAGGGAAATCTCATTAAAACTGTCATAATTAAATGTCAACATATGCAAATATAAGAACGCAACGCAACCAGGCAGGCAGAGCAATAGAGTGCAGAAGAGATAACTCTCAAAAGGGAAGCACGGAACACCGGGCCGAGATTTAAATTTTCAATTTAAATACGGCACAGAGAGTGCTGGCCTGCTTTAGACCGGCACCAGCGATAATTGTCGTATTTAGTTTTGAAGGATACATCTACTCGTACCATATTTTCCCACCTACGACCGCTATAGCAAAGAGCTGGGCAAGGATATTAGGCTAATTTTTGTTGGCTTTAGTCAGAGCAGAGTTATACTGTTAGTTTGGAGTCAATCTTCAGTTGAATGGCAGATAAGTTTCAGGGATCAGATTTTAGTGGAACTTTTTCCTGTCTCTACGGTCAGGATCCTCAATTGCTTATTCCGAAAATTTAAATATTTTTGATACGGTTCAACATGCACACAAAGGTATAAGGGGCAAGTGAATAAGGCTCGGGGGATGAGGAACATAAACTTTCATGTTTCGTAATTGGAATTTTCCTGTTTCAGGACCTACATACTTAGGGTTTCCGGGGTGGTCCTATGTACAACGGGACGCCTACTTGTGATGGTATCGATAAAATAGAATTCCAAATTATGTTTATGGAAATTTTACCTGGTGTATGGAAAGGACACTAAATTGCTGTAAGTATGCTCCAATTTAAGCAGAACCTTGATCCCATGTGCGTTGGTCGTGTGTAAACTCAAGTTAACACTTGCGATTGCCGCCTGTTGTAGTCCCAATGGAATTCATTACATCAAATCGAACTTATCGATAAATTGTAGTGTTTCAATAAATTATTACCTTCTAGAGAGGGTTTCGCATTTATAATGTAGCTGTCATTTGATATCAAAAGAAATCTCGTTTGAAATAGATCACAGTGGAATACTGAAATAACGAACAGAGTTAATAGTGAAAGTCAAATTGAAAATAACATCACATATGCTCCTTAAAACTTGATTAAGGACAGGTACATTTTTTTGAAATTGTAACGATATTTCTACTAATCTGGGAAAACCATTTTTCACAAGGTAAATTTTGCGGTTGTAAAAAAACTTTACGGTTGGGTTGAAAATTTTAAAATGCAATTTTGTTTTAAACATGGGCACCAGTTATAGTATAAACGTATAAAGTGATATAATTAACACATTAAACCAAACACATCATAGAAACGATTTTGAACAGAAAAAGTTTTCGGCAAAGAAAAATGAATGAATTGGTTTCTATTTCATTTATTTAGCTCTTTTTTTTTTTTTTTTTTTAAAAAGACTCGGTAACGGTCCATTGTACTACCAGGCAGAAATCCTTCTTTTGGTGTAGAGGCATGTGATTGGGTGGCGAATGTTGTTGTTCCCCATGGGTATTGAACCTGCACCGCACGGGTCACAAGCCAACACACTAACCTCTGCACCGTCGCCACCCTTTATTTAGCTTAATACAAGCTTTAGGTCTTAAAAACTAATTACAAAACTAAGACTTACAGCTAGGACTTAAAAAACTAATACTTAAAACTAATTAGGTGGATGGTGAGTGGTGGAGGAGGGCAGATTTGTGGGAAGAGGTGCAGCTATTAAAATGAAAGAGGAGGTGGTTAGAATTGACCTTCTGCAACATACGGGATATTGGCTCGTTCAAGCCGTACGATGTGCGTCGGGTGGGAAGGTAGAAAAGACGAGAGGATCTTGAACTGCGATTGTTGGTGTTAAAGGCAATATAATTTAAAAGATAGGAACAATCAATGGAGCCAGTGAGAAGACGATGTATGAACAGAATGTCAGCGACATCTCTTCTTTTTTCAAGGGTCTGAAGGTTTATTAAATTAAGGCGTTCGTGATATGGTGGAAGGAAAAGGTGATTATTCCACGGGAGCCCACGAAGAGCAAAACGGAGAAATAGACGTTGAATGCTTTCGATTCTTGTAATGTGGACCCGGTAATATGGCACCCACACTTGGCGTACTATAGAAGAGGGCGGATGTAGGTAATATAAAGGGATTTTGTCACATAGGGATTGGTAAATTCTTTAGACCACCGTTTGACGAAACTAAAGTCCGAGTTAGCTTTATTGATTATGTCAGTAAGTGACCGAAAGTTAAGCACTCTGTCACACAGAACACCTAGGTCGCGAAAGGTTAGACCGATAACAATGGGTTGGTTGTTCAAAAAGTAACGTCTGGGGGGAAACTGAATTTATAGGCAGAATAAAAATCAAAGGTCCAAGGTGGCTACCTTGGGGAACACCAGAGGTGGCTTTAAAAGGCAAAGAGAGAACAGAGCGAAAACGAACATTATAAGATCGGTTCTCAAGGTAAGAAGAAAACCAATTCAATAGTAGGGAATCGAAACCATGGAAGGAGAGTTTGAAAAGAATAAAACGATGAGATATTTTGTCAAAGGCCTTACTGAAGTCAGTAGCGATTTAATCCACTTCATTGCCACTTTCTAATGCAGAAAGTGTGACGAAGACAAAGTCAACCAGGTTGGTGGTTGTGGATCTACCTTTGAGGAAACCATGCTGAATGGGGGAGATGCACTAAAAGGATAATGAATCGTACATCATACTTTCAAAAAACATTGGGTAAATGCGAGAGCTTGGCAATAGGCCGATAGTTAGATACGTCATTCTTGGCTCCGGGGAATAACCCCCCAAATGAAAAATGAAATAACTCCCCAAATCAAAGATGAAATAAGTCCCCAAAATGGTATGAAAATATAGGGACGGGCTACAGTCCGCTTGGGCGAACTGTTGGATACCCTATTCTTATTTCTATCCCTCATAAGTGGGCGTGACAAAAATCTAAGTATGGTTGAATTGTTAAGAACGCTCTACATATTTTGTTATATAACATTTAAAGGATTTTATCAAAAAAAAAAACGCTCCCTCGCTCAAACTTGGGTGTTTCAATAAAATTGTTTTATTTAATTGTGGGCGTGTCAGTAGGCGGATTTAAAAAAAATTAACACATGAGAATAAAGGGCCCCTAGAGAGTATATATTATAAATTTCAGCTCCCTAGCTCAAACTTTGAATTTTCAAAAAAAAAAAAAAAAATTGTGGGCGTGTCAGTGGGCGGATTTTAAAAATATTTACACATGAGCATAAAGGGCCCATAGAGAGTATATATTATAAATTTCAGCTCACTAGCTCAAACTTTGGATTTTCAAAAATTAATATAGGTACTATCCTTAGAATAGGGTATACAAAAATTGTTTTATTTATTTGTGGGCGTGTCAGTGGGCGGATTTTGAAAATTTTTTATCCCGAGCAGTTTTAGGAGTCAAAATTTCAGCTTTCTAGCTCAAAATTCGATATTTTCCAAAATTTTGTTTTTTTGAGTTTGTGGGCGTGTCTGTGGGCGGATTTCGAAAATTCGTAAACTTGATTATTTCGTAACTTTTAGGGGTCTACGGGCAATATTAAGGTATGTTACAAACTATGCGTCAAAATTAATATACCTACCCTTAGAATAGGGTATAATAAGTCCCCAAGTCCTATATGGAAATCTCATAAACAGTGCAATGCATATGGTGAGCATGCTGCCCCCTGCAACCCCCCTGCTTGGGGTCACTGTTTGCTTTGGAGTAGTTTGGGGACTTATTTTACTATGAAATAACCCCTTCAATTTGAAGTATGAAATAAGTCCCCATAAAGCCATGAAATAAGTCCCCACCTCCATACAAATTTTGGGGAGTTATTTCATCTTTCATTTGGGGAGGTTATTTCATTGGGGGATTATTTCCTGCAGCCGTCATTCTTTGGTCCTTTTTTGTGAATTGGTGAAATGAAGGACGTTTTCCAGATTTTTGGAAATTTCCCAAAGGATAAGGAATTTGAAGAGGTGAAAGAATCGCAGAACACTTTTTGAGAAGAATGGCAGGAAAGCCGTCTGGGCCGGGTACAAATTATTCATCACTGAGATGAAGAAGTCTGTCGCCACACATAGTTTTTCTCAAGTAAGAATGATCCGTTTCTGGTCAGTCGTTAGTGAAGGACTTCTTGAATACGGTTGGAAAAGAGTTTGCGATTACTAATGGGTCCGTTGATGACTCGCCTTTAAACAAGAGTGAGGAGGGATATCCATCAGATTTCCTTTTGTAATTAAGAAAATAAAAAAATTACCGTGGGTCCTTGATTAGGTTAGCTTGGGCATCAGAAAGGTAGCGTTGATAGAGATAGTGAAAAAGGTTAGAGAACTGTAAGTTCGAACCGAGATAATTCGAATAATCTGTTGCAGTTCTGGATAGAAGATAGATTGCCCATAATTTGACTACGTTTATTACGAAGTGAATGTAGTTTCCTATTATACCATGGAGGGGAAGATGGTGAGATTTTATGGCGCGAATAAGGAACGAATAAGGAAATGCATTTAAAGATTTCGCCATACATTTTATGGTCTATTTCTCAATTATTTGTGACATATTTTTTTGATAATTTAACTTATATCCTGAAAGAAATACTGCGTAATGCTGCACCCGTTTAGCTACCATTTGTGGTATACCATGCTTCTCCCCAAAGAGTTGCGTGAGCGGCTTTGAATCAGTATGTAGAGTGAACTCTCTCCCATACAGATACTGATGGATATGCCTCACTGCCCAATAAATGGCTAAGGCTTCTTTTTCCATTTGGCTATACCTGGATTCCGCTTCACTTAGCACTCGTGAAGCGTAGGCCAAGGGCTTGTAAATGGTATTTGGTAGTACATGATTAAGTACCGCGCCTATACGATGGCCAAGGGTAAATTACTATTGTAGTGAATTAGCACTTGAGGACTCACAAAAACCTCTTTGACTTTCTCAAAACCCGTAATTTTGAAATTGCATTTACTCTGCCAGTAGAAGGGCGTAGATACTCCCTCCTTATCAATAATAAACCCTAAATATGTGACACTGTCTTTAAAAAATGCACATTTAGATTGCTTAACTGTGAGGCCATTGCACTGCAGTTTTTTGAGAACTAATTCTGATCCTTGAACAAGTACTACTCGTGTTCTGCTCGATACAAGAATGTGATCGTAAAAATTGCAATACCTTCCACCCCTATAAACACTTGTTCGATTATTTTTTGGAAAATTGTTGGGCATGTGCTAATACCGAAAGGTAGTCTGGTGTATTTGAACAACCCCTTGTGGGTACAAATAGTAATAAACTCCTTACTTTGCTCATCAAGTTCCATCTGGTGATACGCGGACGCTTAATCTATTTTAGCAAACGTTTTACAGCCTGCCAACTTTTCTAATAAATCTTTCACTCTGGGAAGAACAAATCTTTCGATTTTTATAAATGGATTGAGTGTGTTCTTATAGTCCCCACACAATCGCACTGAGCCATCCGGTTTGATTACTGGACCTTTCGGCGTAGTTCAGTCTGTAAAACTCACTGTTTTAAGAATACCTAGCGTGACGAGTCTATTTCTTTCCTCTTCGACTTTGGCCTTTAGGCTGAAGGGCATAGGTCGAGGGGACCAGTATCGTGGAGTAAAATTTTAAACAATATTTAATTTTATTTTACTTTTATTAAATTTTCTAATCGATCACAAAATAAGTCAGAAAATTTTCTTATCAAATCGTTTACGTCATTTGGCATGGACATTTTTTTTACTGTGAATTCAACATTGAATTTCTTCATAAAATCGCGACCCAACAACGGTGCACAATGACTTTCTATTACGTACAGATACAGATTGATTGCTTTACTTTTGTTTTTGAATTCGACCTTTACTTCGATTTTTCCGCGTTTTGAAAATTTGCTACTATATAATTTATTAGATTCAGTGAAACATTGCTTATCGGAAAGCGATAAAACCATTCTAAGTAATCTTTGCAACTTATCCAACTGATTGCCGCATCACTATCTAACTCAGCCTTTACTTCTCGTTTGTTTACCTTGACTGTTCTCGTCCTCTTCCTTATCAACATAGTTTTGCTTTACAAAATTATTTTTTGGCCTTGCCTTAACAGAACTTTTACAATTTGTTTGTAAGTGGCCAACTTTTCCACATTTACTACACTTAAAATTCCTGTACTTACAGGTGGGTGACTTGTGTTCCTGGGTACTATAGCAATAACAAAGAGGTGTCGGCGAATTCTGGTGGCTTATTGAGGGAAGATGGGTCAACATGCCCTCCCAGGCCGGTGCGTTACTATAGGTACTCGTAACATTCTCTGAGTTAATAATTTATATTAAGGTAGCTATGGCATTTTTGGGAGAGCCCGGGCTCGCCAACTTGTGATGGTGCTTCCGGTGGGTGATTGACGCTGTATGGCTTCATTCGGCTCATGGCGGCGCGTTTGCACGTTGACGACTGCCAGGCGCTCAGAAAGCAATTGGGATTTTGACCACTTGTTGCGTAATAATGATGCCGAGTTTTTTTTTAATTTTATCGAAATATATCTGAAAATAATATGTTAAATTAGTTCGTAAAATAGTTTTTATGCCGAAAGGCAATATATATAAGGTTATGGTCAAGCTTAGAACGTCTGCATAAGGAGAATTAATTTAGAATAAGTATCCTGTTAATTTTAGCTCTAATCATTTTTGTCTACTATGTAAGTTGATATCTAATATTGAATAAAAAAAATGAATTTGAGAGTTAAAAAAAGAGGTTGCTGCCAAAATTACAGGTAATGGACAGTTTCTTTACTCTCGTCACCCGATCCCTGATTCCTTCTTTGGTTTCCATTTGAGCTACATAAAACTTCTCCTTCTCAATGTAAATTGATGTAATAGGTTTAAGGTGTTGAAATATTGTGTTAGTCGCTTGGAATACACCATCCATTCATATTTGAATTGTGAAACTCTCTTAAAGAGCTTACGGCCACGTTTCGTTCGGTCGATTTTGACTAATTTTGTGACTTATGCACGCGATTATACTATTTTCTCTTGTCTCCAATGTTATATTTGCGATAATTCCATTTGAAATAAAACACTACTCCAGGATTGATTTAATTCATTTAGATTTAATATTCTAATTACAAAAGCCATGGCAGGCCAAAAAGGAGAACAAGGAAGAAGTGTTTGGTTTCATGTGTCAAACTCTTAGGTATCTGTCGAACGTCGAATTCATGGTGACAAACTTCAAGGAGCTAAGACTGACTTTCCATTGTTTTACCAACTTGAATCTTATTGTTGGTGATTCTAGGGCTTCTATCCTTGCCTGACTGTCTATTTAAATCACGATAATTCTGCCGCCTATCGGATTCATAAAGAGTATGCATGCTGCTTCGCGGTCAGCCGTGACTTCCGTCTGAAATACACTACAGTGGTCAGGCAGTCGTAGTGCGACATTGAGAACAGGGTTGTCTGAAAAGACGCCTTCCCCGTGCCGCCCGCTGTCTTTGTCCCGTCGGTGTATATTTCTAGGGAGTTAATGTTTAAGATTTGACCATCTTTCCAGTCCGCTCGGTCTGGGATGACTGTCCTATATTTATTCCTGAAATCAATTGTTGGGACTTATAAGTTCGTTTTTTTTGTGAATCTTGTGGGCATTTAAGATGCTCTCAATCTGAAGGTTGCCTTAGTGATAACCAGCTTAGCATAGATGTCAATGGGGAGGAGGTTTAGGATACTCCATAAGGCTGCCGTCGGCGTGGACCTTGAGGCTCCTGTTATGCAGATGCAGGCTAACCTCTGGACTCGTTCCAGTGTGCTTCCGTAGCATTTCTTTGATAGCGCAGGCCACCATGCTATGATACCATTAGTAAGGCCTGACGACCGCCATGTACAGCCAGTCGATTATTTTAGGATGTAGATCCCATCTGGAACCTAGAGCTTTTTTACAGAGTAGTAGGTATTAAGCTCGGTTGGAAAACTTGAGTGACTCCTTGTTGAGCGCAGGTGGCGTTATCGTAGGAATCCTAATCTTCAGAGTAAATAAAACCAGTACGGTTTTAGATGGGTTAATCCTGAGACAGACCGTAATGCACCATGGGGATAATTTACTGAGGGCTGATTCCATAAGGTCGCTGATAGTAGGCTATGGCAATGTCATCCGCGTAGGCCGTCAATTTGCACCCGACATCCTCTAGGTTGGAAATGATCTTGTTAACTACCAAGATCTAGAGTAGCGGCGAGAACACTCCCCCTGTGGTGTGCCCCCGCACACGGAGCTCCTTGTCAAACAGCTGCCAAGCTCCGTCCCGACGAGTCTTCTGTCTAGCATGTTCTTAATCCAGGCGCAGAGACAGTTGTCCACGTTTAGTCTGAGGAGTGCGTTGCGGCTTCTGTTTTGTCTCACAGACAAATTTCCTCGCCTTGCGCTGTGCTCTCTTTACCTCCTTTTTGTAGTTCTTAAGGCTATATTTATAGCGGTCTCAGTCCACTGGGTTACTGGAATACTTGGCTTTGTTGAACTTACACCTCTTTTCCCTGCGCAGAGAAGCTGCAGTGGAACTCCACAATGGTGGTTTACTTCCTTCTTTACGTCTGCTGGTGGGGCAGGCCTTCTGGTCTGAGAATAAGACTTCGCTATATACTTTCGAATTTTCAATTACTATGTCAGGGTGGCCAATGTTAAATCAATGACTTCCTGGCTGATTCTGTTTATAAAAGTGGGTGCAGACCCTATATACCGTATAACCACCCAAAAGTTCATTCAATATTCACTCAACTTATCCGCAGTCGGATTTCATTTCTGCTTTTATCGTCAGCGGTTCGCAGTGAGATCTTGTATTTGTAATACAAGTTTAATCCTACTTCACTACGATAGCTTTTCCAACAAAACAGGGTTATGTTTTGAATGACGAAATTGGGCATCATGCAGTTGTACCAAATAATTCACAATCATTTTTGCATGATTCTTAAGCCGAACATATTTGTTAATTAACATCTGACAGATATTTGGATACAAATATATTTAAGTTATATATATCTTGTGTAAAAACAGGTCGCCCAACAACTTTTGGGCCGTTACCTCTCAAATTTTGGTTTATAAAATGACATACAATAGTCCAACCGACCACTTCATACTCGTATTTGCTGAGTTGATTTAAAAAAAAACATTTCCTCTTAAAAGTCAATAATACTAACGTATCTATGCCGTCCAAACAGAATATTCATTACTCAACACCATCTGTGCTATTTCATTTGATCATTTGCTTGGAAATCTCATCTTTCTGTCCGTCTTCCACCTAAACATGGAATTCCATCAACAGTAACACATTTCCGTGCAAACAATCACTTAAATTTAATGTTCCGTTGCAGCACACTTCATCCATGGTGCAACTATTCCGCGGCTCCACTACACACAAGTATCATTGAAATTTCCATAAAAAAGATATCAACTGCGTTCTTTTCGAAACCAAAAAACCATCCTGCTGGCTTTATCTAAAAATTATAGAATTTGCTTAGGTTTCATGTTCGAAGAAAAACGGATTTAAGATATCCTACAGTGAACCAATACAAAAAATGAGTAGATAATACAGCAAGGACTCTCCATATAGAGATGTAAGGATAAAATATGCATCCGCAATATTCCGCTTGGGCGAACTGTTGGATACCCTATTCTTATTCCTATCCCTCATAAGTTAAGAACGCTCTACATATTTTGTTAAATAACATTTAAAAGATTTTATCTAAAAAAAACAAAGCTTTTGTAAGAAAAAACGCTCCCCAGCTCAAACTTTCAATAAAATTGTTTTATTTCATTGTGGGCGTGTCAGTAGGCGGATTTAAAAAAAATACGCATGAGCATTAAGGGCCCCTAAAAAGTATATATTATAAATTTCAGCTCCCTAGCTCTAACATTGGCTTTTCAAAAGAAAAAAATTAATTGTAGGCGTGTCAGTAGGCGGATTTTGAAAATATTTACACATGAGCATAAAGGGCCCCTAGAGAGTATATATTATAAATTTCAGCTCCCTAGCCCAAACTTTGGATTTAAAAAAAAATTGTTTTATTTAATTGTGGGCGTGTCAGTTGGCGGATTTTAAAAATTTTATCTCCCGAGCAGTTTTAGGAGTCATAAATCATATATAAAAAATTTCAGCTTCCTAGCTCAAAATTCGATTTTTTCCAAAATTTTGTTTTTTTTAGTTTGTGGGCGTGTCTGTGGGCGGATTTCAAAAATTCGTAAAGTTGATTATTTCGGGACCCTAGAGAGTATATGGTTAAAATTTCAGCTCTCTAGGCCCAGTTTAAAGGCATAATTTTTGCCGACGGACGGACGGACGGACGGACATGGCTAGATCGACATTACATACTATCGATGCTGATCATAAATATACGAGTAGTAACTTTTAGGGGTCTACGGACAATATTAAGGTATGTTACAAACTATGCGTCAAAATTAATATACCCTTAGAATAGTGTATACAAATATAAACTGAACCAGAATTACCAAAATTTTCATTTTAATAGAAATTACAAAGAAGGATCATGAAATGAAATCCTTACAAACACCATACAATTTTGTTGTCGGAATCGGAATCCTTAGAATGTTCGCTCAGCCGATGGCGACGACAATTATACGACAGTTGGCATACACTGCGGTTGGGCATACGACTGCTACCAACAAAAAGCGTGAAGTAATGGCAGATATCCGTTGGTTGAATTACAAAATGGAAAAAAATGCTATGGGGGTAGTTGTGTACAAGTTTATACAATGCTGCATTCCATTTAAGTGATAACATTATGATCCTAATGGATTCATAATTGCCCAAAAATATATCCTGCAGTTGAATCTTTTTTACCAAATTAGATGTATATTTGTTTTTTTTATTTTAAAGGATGCTTTTGATTTCAGAAGTATCGTTGGTGCTTGGATTAAGCCACAGATGGAACTTGAAATTTTGAATTAATTAAAATCTATTTGCCGTTCTCAGAGAAGTTAATTCAATTTAAGGAAAAAAGCTTGATTTTTTTTTATCTTAATTTGGCATTTTGACAGGCTTTCATCTCGGTTGGATAATTAAATTGCACTTAAAATATAAAGCATTGCTATCCAGTCTACCAAGTCGAGTGTTGTGGATTTTATTTACCCATATTCTGTAAAACGTTCTTTATTTTACTTCAAAAAAAATAAAAAATTAGGTATCTATTATTTCTTGCAGCTTGATGGTGGTAAACCTTTACTTTACAACGATTGTTCTTAAATGTCTGCCTTTGCGTGACCGCAATCATTTGAAGCCTGCAATTATCTGTCATCTGTAAATTTAATTACGATAATCCACTTTTTACTCTGACACAAGCTATGTTTAATGAACAAAAACTAGATCAGGGCCTAAATTCCGCAAAAAACGTGTACACTTTCCTGTTCCGATTCCGCAGGGGTGGCGGTGAGTTCTTTTGCATATGGCGTATGCACGGACGACCAAATTTGTTCACTATCTTTTAGACATAAAAGATCGAGAAGCTTTGTTGTAGGCGTCTTTTCAAAAACCGGGTTCAATGGTGTTCGAAAAAGTTAAGTAGCTAACCCCATTCGAAGAGCGGGTTCAACCTCCGCCATTTCCTAATGAAATGGTAACTGCTATATCCGGAGCAGCGTTGCCACTTAAATATTTAGTACCTACTTTACTACATATTTGCATATTTCTTAAAATTCTTACTATATACTACATCCTTACTCTAAAATACTACATTGTAGCATTTCTTATATTTTACTTTTTTCTATTATTTAACTTATTTAACATTAAAAAATTGTAAAGGAGTCATCAACATAACGTAAATGCTGGTGGCAATGGTGCGTTGGTATTGTATTCACTAATTGATTGGCAGGTCGCGCGTTCGAATCCCAATTAGTGCCAGTGTAACTCATGCGATAAACCTTTGCATCGAAATCTCTAGAACACTTAATTCCACCGTTTATCGCATCTGGATAAAATGGGGTTCTGTAACTTTATGCGATGTAATATTCCTTGGTAACTTTGAATACCATGGGAAACTGGAAGGATTGTCAAAATACTGAAAATCGAGTGGTTGTTTGGAATTTGACTGTCTCTGATACTAACGCTGATTTAAGATAACATTATATTGATGAATTTAAGATTGTACATTTATTTTGTCTGTCTATGAAAAAAATAAATGAAATAAAAATGTCTTTTTTTTATAAGAACATTTCGCCATCGCAACAAAATTCCAAGAATGTTCAAAACGGGTCTTAATAAAGTGCTTCCTGTATTCTTTCGACAGATGTGCCTACATTCTTCTCCATTAATTCTGATTGTTTTTTTTTTAGTTATTTTTAATTTCTTTGGCACTTTCTTGAACGTTGAACCTAATCAATATTTTGTTAAATAAAAAATCAATCCATCATGATTTTAAAAAAATTGAATACGCACAACAATACAGTTCTCCCTAAACCACCCGTGGAGAAAAACCCCTACAACAGCACCAAACTTCTATCCTATCCTCCTATTCTTTCATGCAGTAAGTATAGCGCCTTGTAATAGGCATCAAACAATTTGCTGGGTACGCCAATTTAAAAAAAATTAATTCGCAAAAACAATAACAATTATACCTGAAACAAAATCACTCTTGGAGCTCCGCTTTGATAAACACATCCAGCTGAACCATAAGAAATCAATGGAACCTATCATAGAGCTGCGTTGAGTTCCACTTTCAAAATGAGATTCGTAAAAACAAAAAGGAATGTTTTATAACACACAAATACAGAAATCCAGTAAATGCAGGGGACAACTTTATATCTATTACTGAGATGAAGACGGTATTGTCAAGCTTGAAAACCACTAAATCTGCTGGTCTAGATCAAATAAAGAACTTGTACCTAAAGAAACTTCCAATTATAGGTATAACATTTCTTCAATATCTGTTCAATGGTTGCATCAAACTGGGATATGGAAATCAGCAGAAGTTATCCCAATTTTAAAGCCGGGCAAAAATGCTACCACAGCTTCTAGCTATAGACCGATAAGCTTGCTAAGTAGCCTGAGCAAATGCTTTGAAAAAACTATAAAATGTCAATTGCTAGCTCATGTATATTCCCGTAATATCCTTCCACCAGAACAGTTTGGTTTCAGGACTCACCACAACACGAGTCAGCAGGTTCATCGAATTACGTATCTTATCGGACTCGGGTATAAGTACAGGTATGGTTTTACTTGATGTTGAGAAAGCCTTTGACTGGGCGTACTTTTAAAGTGTCAGTTAACAACTGGTTTTCAAAAAACAACTCAATTGTTGCTGTCGTACCCCAAGGCTCTGTGATTGGTCCCATATTATTCATCATCTACACCGCTGACTTTCCACAACTTAGAAATTGCGATACCTCTATGTTTGCCGGCGATATATGTATTCTGTCACCAGATGCAATCAGTTCCAACATTGAAACAATTTGCAATCTGCCTTGAATGCAATTCAAATATATTTCAGTAATTGGAAAATAAAAATAAATGCTTTAAAGACTCAGGCTGTCTTTTTTACCAGAAAAAGAAAAACCTGCTTATTACCAAACAACAGACTGCAAATAAGTCGTGTTCAGACAGAATGGAAGCAGAGTGCAAAGTACCTAGGGATACATCTCGATAAAACTTTGACCTTCGGGCCACATGTACACCAAATATAAACGAAGGTAAACATAACAATAAAGACGCTTTATTCGTTCATTAGTCGTTAGTCACAATTGAGCCTTGAAAACAAAATGATCATATTCAAGGTTATCTTCCGGGCGATAATGTTTTATGGATGCGCTGTTTGGGGGAATTTTGTAAAAAGCCATATTCGTCGGTTGCAAATAACCCAAAACAAACTTTTAAAAATGATTGTTGATCTACCCTGGCATTTTTCCACCGAAGAGCTGCATTTATTGGCAAATATTGAAAAAGTATCAGAAAGAATTTTAAAATTACATGATCGATACAATGTTGCATGTATTTCTTCCGACAACATCCTGATTTCAAATCTAGCTATTTGAGGAAATGTGATAATTTATTTATTATTTATTTATTTATTTATTTATTTATTATTTGTTTATTTATTATTTATTTATTTATTATTTATTTATTTATTTATATATTTATTTATTTATTTATACATTATTTATTTATTTGTTAACCAAATTATTTATTTATTTAACTTTTGTTTACATATTTATCCATTAATTTGTTAATCTATTGATCTGTTGCTTAGTTTATTTGTTAACTCTTTAGCCCTTAAATTTTGTTGTTTATTTATTAATCAAATGTTACTTTAATTGTTGTCGCAATAGTTTGTAAACATTTTCTTATGAACTCAGGATGTCCTTGTGTTATTCCCCGCCTCTCCTTCTCTCCAACCTACGTTCCTAGGATCTTAAAGTGATAAGAAGGTTTTCATAGTAGTTTTTCCTTCTTACATAGTATAAATAAAAATTGTTTAAAACATTTATAATTAGTATTTCAGTATTAAGGTAGAGTATACCACATCTCTGTAAATTGTGCAATATAGTCTTACTTCCGCTAAAAGAAAAATATAAAAATAGTTTCATAACATCGCTGTAAAGCGCCGTGTGTCAAGGTGAGATTAAGGAAAAGTATAGACTCTCAAGCTTTTTCTTTGTATAGCATACGAGTCTTCAGTTATACTTGAATTTTTGCTTTGAGTCAATGGTTAAAACTCACGCAAAGACTTTGGACGTTACGGAAGCAATACACGCGAAAAAGCCTGATTGTGGTTTAGGCATTACAATATTAATAGTAGTAAAAAACATATTAGGCCCTCTGTGAGCAGAAGTCCTATATTATTCACCTTGCCAAAATATAGGTACAGTGGTAAACACACAAACAGGGACGAGGCGGCACAGTCTCACTAACATCGAAGTGTATCAATATTGTCAAGAGCAGCTTCTTTATTTTGCCGCTCGGAGTCGGCGTAAAAGTGTCGGTTTCTAGAAACTAATTTTAAGGCTTAATATGGGTAGTTCATGCCTCTTTTTTTATGTGACCAACTGCTAATCAGAGTGACTTAGTTAAGAAGTAAGATTCCGTAGGTGAAAAATCGTAACGTTCCGAAATCCGGCCACCCTGAAGTACAGCTGGTCATGTAACTAAGAAATCATTTCAGAAATGAAATGAGAAGACGCTGGTCTAGGTTCGAATCCCAGTGGAAGAAACGGATTTTCGGGATAAAATGAAGGAAAAAGACAGACCAGCACCACAGAAGGAGTCTGATGATCGGTTGTGGCTAACCGTGAAACAGCGCTGTAACTCCAGCCGTCCACTTCACGTGGTAACGAATGTAAGGTGGTTATTCATTCAAAATAACATAAAAAATGGAAATTGACGGAAAACAAATATTAAAACCAGGAAAAATTGTGTGGTATCACATAAAAAACCATTAAATCGTAAATTTCAGAAATAGGTGAATACACCGTTTTTTTTACCAAGATATTGTTTTTTGGAAGTAGAATTTAACGTCCGTCATGCGATTCGCGCATTCATCGCTTGTTAATGTTTTAATGGAGTCAGCTGTGACTTTAATAAAAGGAAACAAATTGTAATGGTACTACATTTTTTTTATAAAATACTACATTTTTTGGCTAATGTACTACGTCCGATTTAAATGGCAGCGCTGATTCGGAGATGCCGAAAAATCAATTACAGCTGCAGGAGAATCGGGTCCTCTGCAATGCTGTCCCACTCGAAAAAGAAAAAAAATTGAAAAAGCTGTGGAGATGCGGATATTTGAAAAAACAATTTTGATAATTTAAGAGGAGAAGCTTGAAATATGTAGAAAGACACACAAGTTCAAGATTTTGTTTTCTTTGGGAGCAACATTAAAAAGAGCAGCTTTTAGAGCTAAAAAAAAAGAAATTTAATTGTAAAAAAATCATTTTACAATATAAGAATAAAATAAAAAAAGATTTTTTCAATTATCTGACCTAGGATATTAATATCGTTTTCAAAAATTCGAGGTGGAATATTACCTTCTATGGCTATGGTCGTCGTTATTCGTTATTCGCTTTCAAGGAGTTATTACTCTCAGTCCGAGAAATTGCATGGAGGCTAAACAGAAGTAAGACTGTTGTAAACAGTTATCTTGCGGATCTACAACACTATGGGAAAAATCAGAATGGACGCACGGCAGAAGCAACAACATTGCGAGAAAGGCGGGTTATTCAACGGCTTGCCTTAAATTCACTACCCGATGGTTACAACTTTTATTTTCATGATCTAAGAAAGGACGAACTTATTTTGGCAAGACATCACAGCCGTACATCAGGTGTAATGGTTACCCACAATGGTACAATCGAGTTGGACAACAATGTACCGAACCGTACCGGATTTTGTTAAGAGTATATAGAAGTGAAAAACTCAACCTGGCCGAGTTTAGCCCCAGAACAGAACATAACAGCATAAGTGAGTGAAAACCATCAGATCAAGTCAGATCAGAAGTACGGCTTCGAGTCGTATGTTCTGTTCTCTGCAAAACTTCAAATATATATTACTCACTGTTTTCTAATATACTTCCGTTTTAAGTGAGGATTGCACCGCCAATATTGGTCTGATGTCGATTTGATAACAATTTGAAAATGTTCCATGTTCCCTTAATTTATATACCCTATTCTAAGGGTATATTAATTTTGACGCATAGTTTGTAACATACCTTAATATTGCCCGTAGACCCCTAAAAGTTACTATATTTATGATCAGAATCGATAGTAATGTCGATCTAAACTGGACCTAGAGAGCTGAAATTTTAACCATATACTCTCTAGGGTCCCGAAATAATCAAGGTTACGAATTTTTGAAATCCGCCCACAGACACGCCCACAAACTCAAAAAAACTAAATTTTGGAAAAAATCGAATTTTGAGCTAGAAAGCTGAAATTTTTTATATATGATCTATGACTCCTAAAACTGCTCGGGATAAAAAATTTTCAAAATCCGCCCACTGACACGCCCACAAATAAATAAAATAATTTTTGTATACCCTATTCTAAGGGTATATTAATTTTTGAAAATCCAAAATTTGAGCTAGGGAGCTGAAATTTATAATATATACTCTCTATGGGCCCTTTATGCTCATGTGTAAATATTTTCAAAATCCGCCCACTGACACGCCCACAATTAATTTTTTTTTTTTTTTGAAAATTCAAAGTTTGAGCTAGGGAGCTGAAATTTATAATATATACTCTCTAGGGGCCCTTTATTCTCATGTGCTAAGTTTTTTTAAATCCGCCTACTGACACGCCCACAATTAAATAAAACAATTTTATTGAAACACCCAAGTTTGAGCTAGGGAGCGTTTTTTGTTGATAAAATCCTTTAAATGTTATATAACAAAATATGTGCGTTCTTAACAATTCAACCATACTTAGACTTTTGTCACGCCCACTTATGAGGGATAGGAATAAGAATAGGGTATCCAACAGTTCGCCTAAGCGGACTGTAGCCCGTCCCTATGTTCTATACTGGAGTTATTACTTTATTGCTTCGGGGAGCTCTGTAAATAAGCTTCCGTTTTAAAGGTTGCTATTAAGCAGTTAGTCATAGTAAATTTGTTCTCGTCAATTTTGTCCCAAGTTTTAAATCTATAAACGTACCTATATAAGTCTTACGCAATGAAGACTTTGCAACAACAACTCATCGTGACCTCAGTCGTACTTATTCTCGATGTCAAAGCAATCAGTTGTTTCTTTGAAGAAGCGAAACTCCCAGTTAACTCGCCTACAAGTCCCCTAATTTATGTTTAAGCTTACTGAAAATGAATACTGACAAACATAAAGATTTAGTATAAAATAAATCAAAAACAAAAGCCTAAATAGCCATTTGTTTCGGGGTGGAAACATATTAAATGTAGCGTCAGACCTAATAACTAGCATGGAGTACATTCGAACAAAAATACTGCATTATCATAGCTGTCATACAACTGTCAACATCGTCACAATAATCATCGCAGTGATTCGGTTCCCACTCGTATCGTTCGTCGTGCGTCACATCCGGTTTCCATCATCTCTGCCTCGCACTCAACACATTAAGATACCTAACCCATACTCTAAAGCAAACGTCAACAGTTGACAGCCAGTCTTCGTCGTTTTTCAAAAACTGTACCTATAGCAACAGAATAAAATATTATTGCTGGGAGGGGTGTTAATATGTATGTTTGCAGCCAGCTGGTAATGGATAGTGGGAAGCGAATGTTTTTTTTATTTTTTAATCCTTAACTCACCCATTACAGTTTTAACAACTCTTTTATTGATTTATTTTTGTACGTTTAACAGGGATATTCGTGTGCTGTTTTGCTATTGTCATCACTTCTGCTGCTGCTGATGCTGCAGTCGAATGACAGCATCAACAGAAAAATTATGTCAAATCGTATGACAAACAAATACATCCTCATACACATAGTTACACCCATGAACATAAGCAAATGGTAATGCGTATATATGCAAATTCTAATATATAAAGCACGCGTGGTACTAGCAGTGGAACCATAAATTTTCATTTTGTCAACGGCGTCCTCCTCCACACGATCTTCTTCCGGTACCCATCGCGTCGCATCCTGACAATATAATACGCGGAAAATTTCATTCGGATTTTTCTCTAGAAATTTTGATGAGATGGAGTTTGAGGCGACAGCTCGTTCCCGCCGTGTCGACGTTGTGGTGTATAGAAATTGTTTGGCATCATTTGGCAGAGAAACAAACACGTTCTCCATCTTCATATGGGGCTGTAGGATATGTATCCTTGAGGGTTTGTTACCGTATTGTATCGGAACTGGAAAGGCAGGGAGAAACTGAACCAGGATTGAATCGATAAGGAATTGCGCGTTTGTAGCAACAACTGCAACACGGCAACCTCATGTGGACTTTTTCATGGCAGCAGCTATGCAGTGATGCTGAGTAGAAAGTTTAATCAGCAACAACCAGAAGCAGATGGCTGGTGTGCTCTTTAATTTCGCTGATTATGTTTTGCCTTAATAATCGTCGATGAGCGTAGGAATGGTGTTGCTATATTCTGAGCTAAAATTCAAATTAGCCCATCAAGGACACAGGTAGGTAGGCATGTTTAAAGCTGGCTGGGGTGTTTCTGTATATGAATGGAAATGCGTTCTGCTGGGAATCAAATAGTAGCGTTACGCTTACAGGTGACTATTGAGAAAGTAAACTATCTGAACTGACAGCTGAGAAAACATTATCCAAAGTATAATTTTGCGTTGGGAAATGATTTACAAGACTTGGCTAAGGAAATCTATTTTAAGTCCGTATCTGCATAATTTCTGCAATTCTGAATCCTTCATATCGCATTGTCCCTTTTTTTTACTGTGAACACATTATTGAAACTACTTATCTCTAAATTTTGTCTTAATAGCCTTTGCTGTAGTGCATTTACCCTAAACAGAAGTTTTCATAAAAAATATAAATGATAAAATGTAATATTTGTTGAGTCAATCGGTTGTATGTATGATTTAAATTGGGGTACGAGAACCTCTCCTGAGAGGTATCCTCCTCAAGCAGAGAGGACATACTTTTTCAAGTGAGTAATATCTCCAGCATACTCAGGCATACAAATAAAAAATTGTCGTTTTAAATGAGAGATTACTTCAGCCGAATACACAGCAAGAAATATCTCTCTTGTCAGCTTTGTTTTCTTTTTATACCCTATTCTAGGGGTATATTAATTTTGACGCATAGTTTGTAACATACCTTAATATTGCCCGTAGACCCCTAAAAGTTACTATATTTATGATCAGCATCGATAGTAATGTCGATCTAGCCATGTCCGTCCGTCCGTCCGTCCGTCCGTCCGTCGGCAAAAATTAGACCTTTAAACTGGACCTAGAGAGCTGAAATTTTAACCATATACTCTCTAGGGTCCCGAAATAATCAAGTTTACGAATTTTTGAAATCCGCCCACAGACACGCCCACAAACTCAAAAAAACAAAATTTTGGAAAAAATCGAATTTTGAGCTACGAAGCTGAAATTTTTTATATATGATCTATGACTCCTAAAACTGCTCGGGATATAAAATTTTCAAAATCCGCCCACTGCCACGCCCACAAAAAAATAAAACAATTTTATTGAAAAACCAAAATTTGAGCTAGGGAGCTGAAATTTTTAATATATACTCTCTAGGGGCCCTTTATGCTCATGTGTTAATTTTTTTTTAAATCCGCCTACTGACACGCCCACAATTAAATAAAACAATTTTATTGAAACACCCAAGTTTGAGCTAGGGAGCGTTTTTTTTGATAAAATCCTTTAAATGTTATATAACAAAATATGTAGAGCGTTCTTAACAATTTAACCATACTTAGACTTTTGTCACGCCCACTTATGAGGGATAGGAATAAGAATAGGGTATCCAACAGTTCGCCCAAGCGGACTGTAGCCCGTCCCTATGTTTTATCATTTTTTTAAATTCAAACAAGGATGTTATGGAAAATGAGGAAATAAAAAATGCAGATTAGACTTAAATGTCTAAATATTTCTAACATAAAGAAATATTAAGTATCGTTTCAAATTCATATGTAAGAAGATATGATTTCCAGTATCAAAGGTCCAAGTACATGTTAAGGGTGTTTTCATGTTCATACATAGTACAAGAATAATACGACTTAAATGTTACAGCAACTTGATATTTAAAAGGCCTTTGATAGAGTTTTGTCACTTGTCCAAAACCGTGCTTTTAAGATCTTTTTTCAATGGATTAGAAATAACTTTTCGGGGCAATAAATAAATATTGTTTTCGACGGCTTCTTATGATAGTATCCTCAGTTTCTCATATTGGTTTCTTGGGTTATGCCCCTTATCTGTGTATGTGAAACTGGAATTCCGATCTAGACAGCATAGCTCATTACGGACCAATAGAGTGGAATTTAATACTTCCAAAACGCCATGCTGTCTTCTATCGTTAAAACAAATCCTTAGTATATTATCCATGATTGACATATGCATCGTTGAAACCGAACGGCATTCCATTCTCAGTATGAGGGTTTATGTAAACCTTTGTTAGATGGACCTCATATTCGATGTAAGCGGTGCAAGAAATACTTCACCCCTTATCTAGCTACAATTTATAAGGCGTTTATTCACCCCAAACTTGAGTAAAACACGTAGAAAAAATTACCTTAACCGAGTGCGATTTTTGCTCTGTTGGTTGGTTGGTTGGTTAGATAGGCCCTCGATGAGGTACACTTACACCAGAGAAGGTTCATTGTGATGCCATTTTGGAAGGGGCAGGCGGGTCACGCTGCTCGAACCTATAACCATCTGCTTTTCTTTACGAAGCTGCTAATATCAGCAGAGCAGGCATTCTAGATCCCGGAAGAAGTATTTACCTAAGGTAGCCATCCTGATGATGGCTAGTGCGGGACACGTGCATAGGAGGTGCAGGACTGTCTCCTCCTCTTCCTTATCCCTGCAACTTCTGCAGAAGTCGTTATGGGGAATGCCCAGTCTCTGAGCATGTCTTCCTATTGCACAGTGTCCAGTGATTACGTTCGTAAGGGTAGAAAGGGTTAATCTTTTATGTTTTAGAAGTCTGTTTGTGCTTCTCTGGTCCTGCTTTGGCCATAAATGTCTAGCTGTGCTACACTGGCTAAGTTGGTTCCATCGTAGGTTTGCTTTATTTAGCGCGTCGGCGTGGATGAGGTACCTAGCAGATGACATTGCTGCATCAATGTTGTCTATAGTTATGCTATTTGTACCAGAAGAGTCTTGTATAGCCAATTCATCAGCCTCACAGTTCCCTTGGACATCACTGTGTCCTGATACCCAGCAAAGGGTAGTGTTGTAATGTGTAGCTATCTCGTTAAGAGATACGCGGCAGACCTTCGCTGCCTTGGATTTTATTGTGCTGGATATAAGGGCTTTGATCCTCGAGTTATTATCCATTGAAAATCAATTTTTCCATACGAAACCCATAAAACATTTAAATCGAAATATGAATCGGTTATTTTTTACGCAGAAACTGTTGATTTTAACACTCCAGTCGGCTAATTTCTACAAACACATTGATTACAATTAGACAACCTTTCTGGTTGCTTCTTATCGAACTATACACATTCTATCACGAATTACGAAGTTGCTTTTTCAAAAATCATAACGTAATAACATCTGTATCTGTTGATTTCAGAAATGTACTCTGTTAATTTCTACAATCACATACATCACATAATTCAGTCATTCAGTGGTGAACGGTTATGCAAAGATGTTGTAGCAGATCAGATACTCTTACTTACTTACTTACTTAGGGTGGCGCTACAGTCCGGGGTGGACCTGGGCCGCAACCAACAGCACGATCTCTGGCCAGCTGTCTCCAGTTTCGCACGCTAAGTTGGTTAAGGTCCCCTTCCATTTGTGTGAGCCACATGAGTCGCGGTCTTCGTCTACTGCGCCGTCCCTCGGGTGTGGATTCGAAGATCTTCCGGACCGGAGCATTCACGTCCATTCGCTCTACATGACCCAGCCACCTCAGTCGTTGCACCTCCACTCTTCTGGCTAAGTCGATGTCGCTGTACAGCCCGTACAGTTCGTCTTTGTATCTCTTCCTCCATTCACTGTCTATGCAGACGGGACCAAAAATTACCCGAAGAATTTTCCTCTCAAAACAACCAAGAGTGACCTCATCCGCTTTTGCTAGATGCTCAGCCTCTGCACCATAGAGAAGGATTGGGATTATTGAGGTCTTATACAGGGTCACTTTAGTTTTTCGAGAGAGGGCTTTTCTACTTAATTTTTTTTTTTTTTTTTTTTTTAATGATTTTTATGCGCACTATCTCTACATAAAGTAGGATACAGCTCTGACGTACAAGCAGGTTATAACCTATACAAATAAAACAATAAAAAAAATACATATTATTAATAAAATATTATTACAAATTGCCCGCAAAACCAGTAGGTTTGTCTGCAGGCGGTTATCAGGTGGTTATTGCTTTTTTCTGGCAAGAGTTATTCTTCGTTTCATCTCAGCACTGGTGTCATTGCCTGAGTTCATTGCGGAGCCTAGGTAGGCAAAGTCCTGCACCACCTCAAAGTTATATTTGTCTATAGTGACATTCTTTCCGAGACGTCGGTGTTGGGTGTCCTTTCTTGATGACAGCATATACTCATTGATGGCCAAACCCATCTTCGCCGCCTCCATCTCAATACTCACGAACGCGTCAGTGACATCCCGCTGCGTTCTGCCGAATAAGTCGATGTCGTCGGCGTAGGCGAGTAGATGCACGGACTTTTGAAAGATAGTGCCTCTGGTGTTAGCCTTTGAATTTTGCACTATTCTTTCAAGAACGATGTTAAGGAAGTCACATGACAGATCAGATACTCTATTGTGTTAAATTCAAGTGGCAAACTACATCCAAGAAGAACAAATAATAATAACCCGGTGAGTAATTTTTTGTTGCTAAAATTGGCTTTTTCTTTAAGATGGTGTACTTTTCAGATTTACAGGAATTCGATACCTTCACCAAAGAATGTTGTATACAATTTAACCAACTAGGGCGGGTATTTTAACCAACAAAATTGGTAAATTGGTACCAAACAGGCT
This sequence comes from Portevinia maculata, assembly GCA_949715645.1. NCBI lineage: Eukaryota > Metazoa > Arthropoda > Insecta > Diptera > Syrphidae > Portevinia > Portevinia maculata. The sequence goes on from OX454525.1 coordinate 50,649,228, forward strand.
AGTTATTAACAAGTAAGTATTTTGGTTAAATGCAACCAAGTAGTATTGCTAATTCCAAACAAGTGAGTAAGCTAAATTCAACCCTTTAAGTTGCTTAAATTCACCAAAGTTGGTTGGATTATAAAAACAGAGTAATTTGGTTAATTTTAACGAAGTGAGTTGGCTAATAACAACCGAGTAAGTTAGTTAAATGCAATTAAGTACGTTGGCTAATTTCTACCAAGTGAGTTGGCTAACAACAATAGAGTGAGTTGGTTCATTTCTACCAACTAAGTCGGCTTATAACAACAAAGTTAGTTCTTTAAGTTCTACAGAGTTAGTTTGCTATTTAAAACCGAGAAAATTTCGGAGGGGAAATTCATAAATCAGTAGGAGCTATTTTAACAGTGTTACTTAGTTGTTATTAACAGAAAGTTGGTTGATTTTAAATATCTGATTTTTCTGCATGAAAGCTCATATCTGAGCCGGTGACACAATTACATATTTGAAGCTACTCAACAGAATAAAAAAACGCGCGATAAAACTTATTGTCGATTGGAACGGTTAACTCTCTTAGTCATTGTCGTAATGTCTCCTTGGTATCACTGTTGTATCGATGTTTTTTGTATGTAATGTAAACTGATTAAATTCTGACCTTGCCAGCATTGTTTGCTGGGTTTACTTATCCGAGTTGATTTTAATGCTTTTACGACGCAATGCTGTCTTCTATCATTACCCATGAATGACACTGGCATCTTTGAAACGTTTCTCGGTATGTGCTTCAACAGCCTTTGTTGGCAACGTTGACAACATATTCCGACAAGAACGCTGTGAGAAGTGTTGGTTACTTCTACCGGTGTAAGTAATTGTTAACACCGTCTGATCTGGCTTCAATTTACAGGGCCCTCAATTTGAGTTTTATGGCGGAGGTCCAACCTCGACGTAGAAAGGAAGTTTGTCTATAGATGGGATTAAAAATCGACTCTACAAATGGCACCTGCAGAATAACCCTAGGAATCCGTTGCTACTTCGGTGTGGCGTAACAAATGGGTTCAAAACTCCAAATCCGGAAGACCAATTGTTAGCTCTGGACTGTAGAAAACACTGATACTGTCAGTTTTGCCTTTTACCGCCGAGTGCTGGATGATAAGCATACAAGGATAGTTAATATTGGGAAGAAATATTCCGCCGCATATTTGTTACTGTGGACGAGGATGGCGAATGGAGGAGAAGAAACAACCGCGAACTCTATGAGCTGCCCAAGATGTGCATGTAGTCCGAAAAGCTGGAACATGTAGCATACATTAGCTCGGATACATCGTTCTATCTAAGTATTGATTCTGTTTTCCATTGATTGTATCGAATTGTTTTGTATTCGATCCATAATTAAGTACATTAATTTACAATGGCTTTATAACTATCCCTCATACAATGACATTTCATGTATGCAAAACTCCCCCGAACAGCCATAAAAATAAAGTATTTTATAACCGACACGATGGCTAATATTTCAAAATCAATTTAAAATAAATCATAAGCAGAGGCTATAGTCCGCTATTTAAACAAAAAAAAAACTTAGTATGTGTTACGAAGCTTATTATACCCTATTCTAAGGGTATATTAATTTTGACGCATAGTTTGTAATATACCTTAATATTGCCCGTAGACCCCTAAAAGTTACTATATTTATGATCAGCATCGATAGTAATGTCTATCTAGCCATGTCCGTCCGCTCGTCCGTCTGCCGGCAAAAATTAGGCCTTTAAACTGGGCCTAGAGCGCTAAAATTTTAACCACATACTCTCTAGGGTCCCGAAATAATCATGTTTACGAATTTTTGAAATCCGCCCACAACACGCCCACAAACTCAAAAAACAAATTTTTCGAAAATATCGAATTTTGAGCTAGAAAGCTGAAATTTTGTATATATGATCCATGACTCCTAAAACTGCTCGGGAGATTAAATTTTTAAAATCCGCCCACTGACACACCTACAATTAAATAAAACAATTTTATTGAAAAACCAAAGTTTGAGCTAGGGAGCTGAAATTTATACTATATACTCTCAAGGGGCGCTTTATGCTCATGTGTAAATGTTTTCAAAATCTGCCTACTGACACGCCCACAATTTAAAAAAAAACGTTTGTTTGGAAATCCAAAGTTTGAGCTAGGGAGCGTTTTTTTTTACAAAAGCTTCGTATTTTTCGATAAAATCCTTTAAATATTATAAAACAAAATATGAAGAGCGTTCTTAACAATTCAACCATACTTAGACTTTTGTCACGCCCACTTATGAGGGATAGGAATAAGAATAGGGTATCCAACAGTTCGCCGAAGCGGACTGTAGCCCGTCCCTATGTTTTTATATAATGTTATTACACGTAATATCATTTTGTTCTTATTTAAAAACGTCCCTTTTTACTACATAATGTAAATAGCTACGTACCTTGCGAACAATAGGACCTTCATTTTCAATGATTTCTTCAACTAAATGTTTTTTTGTTTTTTTTAATATTGGTGTCAGTATGTGAATTTTAGAAATCTTTTAACTTCACCATTTTGTGCCCTAGAGAATAGTACATTCAAAATTAAAGCATTTAAGTTCGAATTTCGATTTTTCGATTAATCGGTTTTTTGGAAATTATGGACATGCTGTAGGCGGATTTTACAAATTTTTACACCTGAGTATTTTGGCTTCCTAGAGAGTGTTTAAGCTTTCTAGCTCCAATTTTAGGACGTACAACTGATCATTATTACAAATATAGAATATTTTTTTTCATTTCAGTACTAACTTCAGAGAGTATCTGTCAAAACAGTTTTCAATCAGTGTCATTTTTATTCAGTAGTCTTTAAAACTTAACTTAGAAACTAATTGCGGAATGTATTGTCTCGATTGATCACACAATGGCTATTTACTGAAATGTGTGCTCATGTGTTTTGATCAAAACCAAAGTTACTACTGGCTTAAAAATCACCCTATATAGAAACTGTTAGGGCCCCACGAGCAGAATTAAGGTATGTTACAAACTATTAGTCAAAATTAGAATAACTACCTCTAGAATAGATTTTAAAAATAGTTTTTAATCGAAAAGACACTTGTTATTTAAAAACAATAAATATCTTTCACCTTGTAACACTCTGAAGATACTGTTGTTCATTCAACCATTAAATGTGAATTGACTAATGAAGAGTAAATCGGGAAATAGATAGAGAATGCCAAATCATCTGTATACCTTCAGGACATACAAACAATTTTGGTCTGTTCATTAAAGTCGATAAACCATCAAACTTCATTTCAGCCCAGATGAGCTGAAGCTTCTGGATTCAATGCCAAAGTGCGTAGTGTGCTTGCCTGAGAAGACGCCTGTAGGCTCGAGTCCCATTGAAGGAAAGGGGTTTCCGCAAATGATGAATGAAAAATAGACCACAGAAAAAAAGGAGTCGGATGATTGCTTGTGGCGAACCGTAAAACAGCAATGCAACTCCACACCCAACCTCACGTGGTAGCAATCTGAAGATAACTTTTGCTCATTCAACCATTTAAAAAAAATCGTTTACAAAAAATATATTATTAATTGATATAAATTTGCATTTATATAAAATCGTTATGAATTCATCAAGGTTGCTTCTGATTTATTTTTTTTATTTTAACTATGAACGTCACTCACGAAATCGCAGAGGTTGTATGACGATGGAAAACGTGTTTTCTGCTACAGCAACAGCACAACCGCTACTGTGACGCAATGCCATTCCAGATAGGTGCAGTGTTACAGCAAAGCTCACCGAAACAATTCCCCATTATTTTCTGCATTACATTTCAAAGATGGAAGAACTTACCGTGATTCACGAAGCTTTTCTCTTGTCTCAGTACACCTACCCCATTACCTTCTGCGATTTTTTTTTATTACCTTTTTAAAGTGTCTTACAGGATGATTGGAACACTACCACCCGGGAGGGATGGGACACGTACCTACATACATGTCATATTGTTTTTTTCTCTTTATTCGTATTCGTTATTATTATTTTTTGTTTATACAAGTTAAGCCTTTTGTTATTCACTTTTTTTTGTTAAAATTCAATTATTTTTGGTTTGTTTAATATACCGAAGGAAAATGTAATCTTGTTCTGTCGTTTTTTGTTGTAGAACAACTTATTTTGGGACTGAACAACTTTAAAAAAAAAATATGATTTGCGTGTCCCACTCCATCACATAGCTATCCTATTCGTTTTTTTCAATAACAAACCATCATGTAACCTTGTGTTCAATTGCGAGAAAATGAGATTTTTCTGAAAAGTGTCCATACCGGCTATCTCCTATACATTGACTTTTTAATGCAGTTGGGTTACTTTCGTATGCGTGGAGAATATTTGAGGAAAGAACTTACTGTAAATCAAGAGGCTTTATTGGTTGGATTGAAGCGACATTATTATGACTGGTATTGCGAGAATCTTTTCCTTAGGTAATGACTTCCGAATCTCGCGACAGACAGACAAACAGACGAACCAACGGACGGGAACGCGGGATACACTTTCTTAGTCTTCTCGATAGTATCATCCTTTTTTTAAAAGAATATAAGTGACCTTCAATTTTACGCCAATTCCTAGGGGCAAATTCGAAAAGTTGTTCATACTTTTGCTTGTTTTTCAGACTTTCGCAAGAGGAGGGGCAGTGAACAAAAATTTAAGGGGGACTTGAACGAAGGACCCCTCGCACTGGATACTTTCAAACAATGGAAAACAATATCTCTACAATTGACAAATACCATTCGCACCAAGTCAAAATCATTGTAGCTGATCTTTACTCCTCACTAAATAATTAAGTAACATCAAATAGGTATGTATAACTCTCATCCCACCACATGATGAAAAAAAATTTTTTTTTTATTAAATCCTTGCCGAGTTTAATATGTGAACGGCAGGTTTTTAAAATAACTGATGGAACAATCAGACAACAACTCATGTTCAACGAAGCTCGCTGGAATAGACATGCTCCATAAAAAAATACAAATCCTGACACAAAAGGCTTTTCCGGCCTTCGGGTTATTATCCAATGATGTCCTGCGGAAGAGGATATGAGATGACACATCACATATCCCTGTGATAGGATATCAATGCGAAGGATTCGTGCAATATAGATAGGCGCTTCTTCATCAATACAACAAGTCTTTTTTTTCCGTGCGCTGTTATTGATGATGATGGTTTTGCGGTTTCAAAGTAGGAAGAGAATGCATTTTCAAATAGTACTGGATATGTACACAATTCCTGATGAAACGGTTCCCGTTTGACGGTGTTTTATTAAAAAAAAAACTATTTGTTGTGTTTCAAAAATAAAGAGTATGGATAAGGAAAATCACATAATCAGAATTATTTATGGCTTGCATAAAATAGTTTCTCAGAAAAAGGATCGAGTGGTTAAATGGATTTTTGTTTTTAAGTATTTAAGTATTGTCTGTTTTATTGGTGTCACGTAATAATGCAAAAGGCCAGATAAATAAAACCGTCTCACTATTCGCACCCTTTCCATATATTAGAGAACTTATCAATATTACAAATAGATCTGCATCAATTTATATCGTAGTACCGATTGTTGAGACAGCTGTTGCAAATGAAGCATCGTTATAATATATGCAAACATACATATTCAATTTCATTAAATCTCAGTATAATTATTATGAGTGATTTTGTGTTCGCCAGTTCGACCTCAAGAAAATAACGGCTGTCCTCCCGATTTTGAAGGATCTTTCCTAGCATGATAGTACCAGCTGAGCCGGTCGCACTCTATTTTTTTTCAATATAGGTTCTTTGACGGGCCTTGCATAGCTTTAGCCAGCGATGTGCCGATGGGAACTAATGTTAAGACCTTTGGATTAAATTGTAAAAATAGAGAGCTTATTTTCGAAAAAGGTAAGTTTGAAACGAGGGCGGCTCTTTTTGTCGCGAATGATATAAAATTTTCTCTCATTCCAGGTTTCCCGACTAGGGACCTGCTGGCCTTAAAAATCGAGCGCCACAATTTCCGAGAGCTACACAAAATTTGTATGTGAACGGACGTACTCAGCTGTATGAAGTGTCTCCCTCCCCAGTACAAGAACATGCCCACTATTGTAAAGATTAGCAGGTACACATAATTATCGTCTGCAACGCCGAGATACAAATAAGAATGTGAGATACTTTGGAATATAGTAAAAACCTCGTTATACTAAATAAGGGTGATAAACCCACATTATGAAACTTCAAAGAGAATACGTTTTAGACATTACTCTTTCATCTCCTTTTATTCAAGATATCATAGAGGACTGGCATATGTCTGGTGAGCCACATTTAATTTAAAATAAATTGCACCACCGAACACGCGCCAGTTCGGTATGATAACAGACTAACTTACTAGATAACATATCGGTCAAATCTGTCATGCTGTCAACGGCACCATTAACAACAAATGATGCAGATGCTGCACAATGTCATATAAATGACATCATTCGCTCCTCGTTCAAAAGTAGTTGCAAGGAAAGGCGCACTGTGGTCAATTAGTGAGTTCTATGGTGGAACGATAACCTTGACACTATCCAGAAGAGAGTATTGACACAAAAGATCTTGTAGGCCGCACTGTCAGCCATACGACAAAAGTCTTTTATTATTTTTATCCGGAAGAGAGTAAGAAAACATTTTAACAAATCCAAACGCAACGGCGCCCGGGAACAATACAAATCCCTGCTGACCATATACAAGCTACAGTTGCGAAGATCTAAAAGGGCCACCTGGATTGAAAACTGCGATAAACTCGAAAGACTTGCGGCAGTGGCACCCCTCCAGAGTACAATTTCAAAAGATCAAGCACAATGCATATGCTTATTAATCAAACCTGATGGTACAATCACACGCGACCGGGAAGAAACGCTAAAAGCTTTGCTTCAGGCTCACTTCCCAGGATCTCTATCTCCATATCAAATGACCATACAGTGGAGGGTTCAATTCCAAGAAATTAACAGGCCAAATACTTGCATTACAATACCTATGCGAAAAAGTTTCAGCGTATGTCAATCAAAGCTCCATGCCATGCAGGAATGCACCAGCCATATAAATACATGCGGCTTAAAGGCCACAATCCAAATATTCACGGAGAGTCAAGCAGCTATAAATGCTTTTAGCTCGCATACCATTGAATCCAAAGCAATCATGCCAGATTAGATTAGATTAGATTTTTGGGAGGAGGTGGTATACTGTATCCAGATCACTGCGGCCGCTTGTGGGCCTTTTGTGATATCCTCCATTTAGAGCTCCTCCAGGATGACGAATTTTTTTACAAAGGCGGCTAATTCTTTGGGAGAGCTGGCAGCTATGTCTGCTGCTTCAAGGTAGAACTTACCTAGGAAACGTTGACGCGTTTTGATTAAACAGTTGCATTCACATAATATATGTTCTGCTGTTTCCACATAATCGTTGCACAATCTGCAGGTATTATCTTGTGCTATGCCCATAGTCATCAGGTGTTTTTTGACACTGCAGTGCCCTGTGAGGAAGCCTGTGACGGCGCAGGGACATAAGTCCCGAAGACATAAGTCCCGAATTGATTTCGTCTTGGTATCATGAATGGAGATGCGAATCCTGTTCTGGCTAGTTCGTCTGCTTTTTCATTGCCTTCGTATCCACGGTGTCCAGGCACCCAAATCAATTGAACTTTGTTGTGGTGCCCAGTAGTTGTAGAAGTTGAAGACAATCTCAGATCAGTTTTGATGTTATTTCAAAAACGTTGATTGCGAGTAGGGCCGCCCTGCTATCGGTGAGAATGTAGTTGTTTTTGTTTTTGAAAGGCGTGTTTAGATTCTCTCGATTGCATATCTCTATCGCGTGGATTTCCGCCTGAAATACGGTGCTGCTGGTGTCCATACTAGCATATAGATACGTTTTAATGCGAGAGCCGTATACTCCTGCTCCAACTCCTTCATTTGTTTTTGATCCGTCTATGTACCATAAAAGTGAATCTTTGGCAAATGTAGGTTTATTCTGTTCCCAGTTTAGACGGTCTGGGAATGTAACCTTGAAGTTGTTTCGGAAGTTGGTAGACATTTCGTCGGCTGAGAATTTAGTTGTCATATGTGAAAAGTACCTATTGTTGGCAAATGGAATTTGAAGTTTGACTCGCGATATCTTTTTTTTTAGCGGTAAAATTTTTATGAAATTTTCGGGGAATATTGAAAATGTTTTCCTCTTTAATCGTTTTTTTTTATAGATAATGCTTTATCTCGAAAAGCGAACGAGTTACTGAGCTAAAAAAAAAACTATGTAAAATCATTTTGTCGTATGTAAGCACTGGCGAATTTTTAAATACGTACATACGACAAAAACAATTGCATACGACAAAATACTACTTATTAGTAAGTCAAGTTTGTCGTTTGCAGGTACAAAGACGAGTATTCAAATTAATTTCATGTACCTGTAATATTATAATACAATAATGCAATAATTTTTTTATTTTTTATAAGTTTATAAAAACAAAAAGTATTAATTAGACTTGTTTTACAAAAATTCATTTTATTTTATTAATTAATATATTATTTTTTTTCTTTTTGGTATTTATTAAGAATAGTGTTGAAAAAGTTTTGATCCTGCATCGGCAAATAGTTAATCATGCTTCTTAAATCAGCCTGTTTTTCTTTAGACAGAGGTTTCACTTGAGCATTCATTAAAGGAGCTGTTAAATCTATGTTTGCTTTTCTAAATTTACTATTTTTAAGGTTAAGATTCACATTTTGATAAGATATTTGCTCTCCTGATGTTTTGTAAAATATATTTAATGAATTTCGCTCGTATTTGATCATCTTACATTTGGTATAAGGAATTTGGTGGAAATTAAGCTCACTAGATCTTGCAGCAAAATTTTTAAAGTCAGTCGATGCCATTTGAATAATATTCAGTTAAACTTTTTTGTAGTTCATACATTTAAGTTTTCGAATTAAAGATACTGGGCTACCAATTTCCTGATTTTTGAGATGTTTTTCAATAGCACTGTGAACGCAATCTAACTCTTGAATATTTGAGTGTCCAGGCTCTGAAAATTTTTGCTCAATCAACTCAACTTCTTTATGGTTATGCAAAAAATTTAAAATTGCAAATTAAGTAATCTGGTTGCGATTCTGTGGGACACAAGAATCACTCCATAAAACAATTCTTTTTAATTCATCATTATCAATTAAAACTTTTGGCAGAATCTTATGAAGAGCACTGGCGATGTCATTTCCGGCTCTTCCATTCATTGACTCATTCCAAATAGCGCAATATGTTACATTGTCTTTTCCAGGTAATATCAAAGTTGCAGTTAGATTGAACGTAGATAATTTTCTTTTATAATAAACATTCGACGCGTAACAAACAGGTAAAGTGAACACATTTTGCATATCGTAACACACACTGCTGTTAAGGGATCAATGTTTTGGCGGTCTTTGTCTCGCTCAGCTTTAATATACTTCTTTTCTTGCACATGATTTTGTTGATTTTTTAGCGCTATTGCGTTTAAACTATCTTTGGTTAAATCATACAATGAACATTTATCACACCGATCTTTCTTCGGTACAAAAAAAGACAAATTAAACGAATAGTTGAAAGTGTTCCGGTATACATTTAGAGACACAGGATTAGTTGTTATTTTTTCTTTGTAGAGAGAGTACATTTTAGAAACATTTAAGTGGGTTTCTAAATACTGCCTCTGACTCGAAGATCTACAGTAATGCGAATCAATTACTGGAAAGCTGTTAATATGCTCTTTTACATTTTTTTTAAATCATCTTCAGGTGTTTTTTTTCTTCCTCTATTACGAAGTGCAGAAGGCTTTATCATGCCAGTTTCTTCATTGTGCAACTTATTGAAGAAATAATATACAACCCGCTCACTTAATCACAAAGTGTTTAAGAAAAATAACTTGCATGTTTGAAGTATTTGTCCTTTTACTTTAAGATGATAAGTGAAAGATCTTTTCTTCTTAGCATTTGGCAAGTTTCCAAATACCATACCTTTGTTTTGATGAAATCACTGTAAAAAACATGCTTTTCCTTTTCACTGAGTATCCAAAATTGTTTATGAATCTTTGCTCTGTCTTCCTCAGATATATTCTTGGTACATAAATAAAAACAGGAACCAGAGCATGCTGCACCAACTTTTCTGGGAAACTTCTCCTTACCTTCAGCGTTTATGTACGATTGACCACTTTCTCTTAATCTTTTTCTAACGTTGCATTTCCACAATTCCGGCTTACGTTGTTTCTTTCTAGTTGGCTTAACTATTTCACTCGCATCTAAAGAAATAAAAAAATACATATTAAAGAGAAATTAAGTAAACTATTTACTAAATAATATAATTACAAGAACTGCAACAAGACGGTAATTGGCGTTCTGTAATATTCTCTTGAATAGATGGCACCGATGGGACAGAAGACGTTAAATTATTGCTGAAATCATTATAAAATAATCGAAGCCCATCTGGGTGATAAGATGGATCATCAGTCTCGTCATCCGATGAAAAGCCTAAAATTTCATCCTCCATGCTGTAAAAATAATTTAAAAAAAATTTTAATAATAAATTATAATTTTGAAAGTATCACCAGAACTGATCATTTTAATTAATTCACTTAACATTACCAACATCCATACGTCAATTTATCACGCAAATTGTAGTATTTATTTGTCGTATGAAAAGCGTTTTTCTTACATACGACCATTAAATTCTTACTAAAAGGAATTCAGTTTTTGTATGAACATTTGTCGTATGTAAAAAAAAACTTTCCGTACGACAAATACATACTAAAACCGTTATTAAGAGCCAACATACGACAAAATTGCACGGTATATCTTGGAAACTATTAATGGTAGGGAAAAACTGATAGCACCAACAGAAAGATCTCCTCGAAATATATAATAATGCATCAAAATCAGAAAATGCTAGAATTTGACATACGACAACTAAATTCTCAGCCGACGATTTGTCTGTTAGGTGTATTCCAAGTAGTTCGTGTTCTCTGAGTTCCCGTAGGATTGCAGAGTGAACTAGTTGGAATTTGATTCATCTTCTGTGATGAGTGTATAGGCATTTACCATCGCTTCTTTCATGAGTTCTAGGTGAAGTGGAGGGATGTTTAGTAAAGTTTCAAGTGCAGCTGTCGCACTATTTAATTGAGCTTCGCCTGTGCTGACCTCTGCGTTGCTTTGTGCCACCAAACGGCGGCAGTCATGCCATGTTTTAAGACACTTCAAACACTCGGCTCAAGGAACAAGACAAGACCAAACTGTGGTGGGTTCCGGTCCATGAAGGTTTTGACGGTAATGAAAAGTGCGACGAACTGGCAAAAAAGCGAGCAGAAACTCCTTTCAAAGGTCAGCAGTATTCACAGCTATAAAATGCTGGGGACATGTAAAATTCACCACCTATTGGGAGAGCATCGCAGGACTTAGACAGGAAAAACGAGCTATCCAGCCACTTCAATAGAAATGCGGACAAGTGACTAATTTTGAGTCGCCAGGATATCAACCACCTAAGAGGTTATCTAACGAAATACTACTAGCCTAAAAAATGTCTGGCCAAGACGCTACAATGTCCATCATTATGAACCGTATGTGAGAGTCGGGCGCACAACTGCGGTGTAGAGCCTTCCTTCAAGCTTGACCACCTTTTTTCAAATCCGTTCATGTATTTTGGAGTTTGGACAGTTCGCCCTTTTTTCAAAATATTTCCTTGAAAACATTGAATTATCACTTAAAGATATTTTACCCGATTCAACCATTTTGTCAAATAAAAATCTCCTTGATAAGAAAATATTATATACTGCCTGAGCCTAAAACAAAAATTACTCGTAATAATTATCAATATTTTGTGAATATTTAACGTGACATTCTACATACAAATAGTTAGTGTTTACTCAAAGAAGTACAAATTGTTTGATGCACACGAAAGGCTATAGCTACTATTAGAAACAACAGGAAAAAATAGATATAAAGCCATCTCACACCTAAATGAACTTTAACCCAGTAACTTTATATGACACGCGCGAAAACAAATGGAATATAATTATAAGACATGGAATTAATTTCCAACACAATAGACACTTAAAATCAAAACAGATATATTGGAATTTGAAGCTTACTTGACACTTGTGAGTGCATAATAACAATAAAAAAATAATATCCCTTAAAATAGCACTAAAGACTTGCAACACACACACGTAATCTATTTAAATGTCCACAACGAATGATCTTTTCATAACCGTAAGTTTAAAGAACTGGAATTTTGCTTCCCTAGCTAACAATGTGTAACTAAAACCGGGTTTGTATAGCTTATTAATACATCGATGCAATTAGATTTGCAATTTTTCATTTGGATGCAATCTGAATATAGCTAACCAACTTTTCATACTATCGGCCACACTATAGGGTAGAGTCGCTAGTGGCCGGCACCCTTTTTTTTTCTTCATAAAATATAGCACTGTAACCACAAATACTAACATTTTCGAATAATATGTATTGTAAATGTTTGCGTCTCTAACATTAACAAACCGCTGGGGTTGCCGCATTTAAGGAGAATTGCAACGCTTTCCTTAAATTTCCCAAGCAAGTAGGGTGACCCATCCGAATTTGTCTTAGAAACCTAGAAAACCGCAACCGAAAACATAGGGTCAGTTGTTTAAAATACAGGACAACTGCATGTTCTGAACACAGAAAAGAAATATGTGTGGCATGCTTTAATAGATTTGTTTTGCTATACCTACAGTTATTTAAAAAAAAGAGTGTTTTTTTGTTTTCTTAAAAGTGCAAGAAATGCTTTGTTTAAATAAATATTTTATGTTATCATTAAAAGTTTTTTTTTTGTATAGATCCTGACTTGAGTGATGCATCATCCCAGTTACCCTTTGAAGGTTTTTGAGTTGTCCTGCCTTCGGAAGGTTAATGGGCGTTTACATCTGCATCTTTTGTTGATGCATTACAATCCTGCAAAATAAATAAATAGCATCGCCGATGATACAAAAGCATTATCGAATGCCCGTTAATGTTTAGTCAACCAATTCTTAACTTTGACCACTTACCCATAACTTCTTTATAAAAAAACAAACAATTTATATAGCTAAAGGGTGGTTAAATTGTAAGGGAAGGGCCGATGTTGAATGTGAACCACACCTAAATGTCAACTTTTTTTTGCATTTTATTTGACATTTCTCAATTTCAGACTAACTCAATTTGAACCATGGAAAGATAAACAATCGAGCAACGCGTTAAAGTTATTCAGGCTTATTATGAAATTGGGCGTTCAAATCACAATGCGGCATCATCGGGCCGTATTATTCCAAAATGAGGCCGGTCTCGCTATCGTGAGATGATAACGAACTTTTTATGGCTCGAATTGGAAGATATGGATGTGGACGATATGTGGTTTCAACAGGACGGTGCTACTTGCCACACAGCTAACGAAACAATGGCTCTTTTGCGCGACAAATTCAATGGCCGTTTCACGTGGTGGCGATGTCAATTGGCCGCCAAGATCATGTGATTTGACACCATTGGACTTCTTTCTTTGGGGTTATTTGAAAGAAAAGGTGTACGTCGATAAGCCAGCAACAATTCAAGAGCTAAAGGATGAGATAATTTGGACCATCGGATGGAGGTGTGCCGCCGAGGTCGCGGCGGCCATTTGGCCGATATTTCGTTCCACACTTAATTGAACCATGCCAATATTATCATAATAAAAAGAAATGACAATAATTTCCTAAATAATTTGTGTTTTATTCAAAATCAACATCGGCCCTTAAAATTTAACCACCCCTTAGAATCACAGGTGGCAATGGTGCGATGGTAGTATATTCACTGAGATCCGAATCCTGAAACAGCTGATAAAAGAAAATTACAGAAAATCTGTAAGTCTGTATTGGGGCAATAAAATTCGGGCTATTAAAACCTGTGGTCCGAATATGTACCCACAGATAAATAAGTTGTTCAGGAGGAAAGATCACAATGATATTCCTTGTGTTCGAATCTCCCAGTGTAATGGACAGAAATTCGTTTCCCGGTATTACATGCTGGTAACATACTGAATACTTTCGGGCAATAAATATTAACATTCACCAAAATTGGTTACCTCCTCTGCCTCTGTGGTCACCATAAATTCAATTTCGCCACTCTATGAAAATACCCAGAGTGACAATGTCTCTCACAATAGCAAAGGTAGTAGAGACACCTATTCACCAACCCAAGTGCCTGGAAACTAATTTTTTTTAAAGCCGAATTTCATTGGCCGCTCCATAGTGGAGAATCGAGACCCAATCTAATTAGCTAAAACAATTCATAGCAGAGACCTCTGAACTCACCACTTCTGAGAGTGGGTAAGAAAAAAATTAATAGCAAGAGAGGCGAAGCCACGCCTCCACACCATGAAAGTTGTCTCTCCATATTCACCTTACAAAGAGGCGCTCAGCGCCAAAACGGCCTAACCCCAAAAAAATCAAACTGAGATAAATAACTTTAAAGAAATTTTTTTTATTAATAATAAATAAATATAAACTAGATTTGTTGGTTACAGTTACTAAAAGCTCTTTATTAAATATCAGAAAGGCTGTTTTAAACGATAAATAAAGAAAAAATTGTGGCTTAGGTCGTTTTGGCATCAGGTACAAATACCAAGTTCGCTATAAACTCTGGGATAGGTCGTTTTGGTTTTATGTAAATTTTCCAAAATATATAGAGTTCTTTAGGCATCTTCCTCCTCCTGAATAACTTTATCTTCAGCTCTTGAATTCGTTTTCAAATTGTCATAAAAATTGTGCTTATTCGGCGGTATAAATTCTTTAAGCTCCTGTAAGTCCTTAAACTTTGCTGCATCAATATATCTTCCTCCAGCATATAGTGACTCCAGTTCTACATCCACGGATTTGCTGGACTTCCTCTTTGAAATATCTACCTCTTGAAAAAATACATCTTCGTTGTTGAAGTAATTGTATTGAACAATGAAAGGTTTTTCTTTTTCGAATCGGAGCCACTGTATTTTTAACCATTCTGCTTTGGAGTTTTTGTCTTTAGAAATTGTTCTGTTGGTGACAAGCTGTTCTATTAATCTGATGCTTTTCATATCCTCTGCAGTCATCTTAACAAGTTGAAATGGTTTCTTTTTTTTTGCGTTGAGGATTACACGGTCCCAATCATCAGGAGTAAAAATGTCTTTATAGAAGCGCTTTTCCTTTTCAATAAGCCCAACTTCTTGATCGCATGGCAGAAATGAGTGACCAGATACTAAAAACTTGTGGTCAATGTGCTCCACTTGGAAGGTTGAATTGTTGACAATGTACGTGCAAATGGTGCTCATTCTAATATTCCGATTTTGTCCTCCGCATTGGTCACTATACATTATCAGCTGCTTACACTTGACATTGGCTTTGATATAATGCATAATGCAAGAACCTATTTCTTGTGGGCCACGTGAAGCTATTCCCTCATTCCAGGTATACATGAATGACTTGTTTGTTATTAAGTCATGAATACCCAAACAGTATGTCCAAAGCTGTCTCTTATAGTGAGCTATTCCTGTGGAAATGACTAGTGTTGGAAGAGTTTTCATAAGATCGAATGCAATAACCGCATACTGATCCTTGTTCAGCATTGCATCTTGTTGCATCCATGCTCTTGCTGACTCGGCTTTTCGTTGATGTAAGTCTCGTTCAGTTGAAAGCCTCTCCTTTTCCGAAAGATCATTCGCTGCTTCTATCTTCACTTTGAACGAGTCACATTTCTTGCAACTGTCAGAAATTGAAGCTCGGAAATGTATGTAGATTAAAGTTTTGTGAAATTTTTTTGTAAACACAAACTTTGAAACAACTTTATCTTCCTCTACCGATCCACGATAGAGCTCGTACATAATCGTTATATTTAAGGTTGGAGCCAAAAGGTCTCTCTGAATGTTTTTATTTCTGGAGTAGTGGGAGCTGTACCTGAGAAATTGATCAATACATTTTTTCACCACATCAGTACATTCTACAGAAGTTTTGTTATAAGATGGATGTCTTCCTCTTTGGTCGCGTGTTGGTGTCGTTGTGAAACTTTCCGGTTTTTTTATGATTAAGAGCACGTGTTAACGACCATCAGTAATTTGTAAGATCTGCTTAAAATATTTTTTGCAGACTTGAACTTCAACATTATTTTCTGCAGGTAGTTTTGAATTAAACCTTCGACTTCCACCAACAGACTTCTTGTAGCATCTCTTTTTTCTCCAAAACTGCGATTTGTCCACATAAATATGCATTCTGCAAGTCACGATCGCCAATTTTATAGAAGTTTTCAAAACTCCTGATGTAAAAAATATAAGAGGTACTTTGAGCAACTCTAATGTGCACTTTTTAATTTTTCTGGTCTTAGTAATCGTAAAAAATCGGTAAATCGTAAATTCTAAAATTATCATATCAAAAAAGTCCAAATGAATTTTTGGCCTAACCCACACGCATTTTTTCTGTTCTAAATTTCCAAATGGCCTAAGCAGCTTAGGCCGTTTCGGCTTCTCAGATTTTTCGAATTTCGCATACGGCAAAAACAAACTTTGGACAATAATTTCAACACGGTTCCATATACAGCTTTGAAAAGTTTGTTGTATATAGAGTTCGAAATTTCGCTTCGATCTGCGTTGTCAGCTCAGTTTTTGTGAAAATGAGGGTTAGGCCGTTTTGACGCTGAGCGCCTCGAAGTGCGCATGTACTAAGCACAGCTTGAGTGCACTCGCCATCTGGTGTATAAGCTTAACTGATAGTATGGAGGGGGAGGGGACGAATGAATCGCCTCCGAATCGTACGAACTATCTGGTCTTTGGTGACATAGCGAAAAATTTCGCATAAGTTCTCGTTTCAGATGCACCCCACCCGAAGATAGATCTATCGTCGTTGGAGTTGGTAACGGCAGTAGCCGATTTTCTCAAACGGGTAAAGTACTATAACTAAGGTATATATATATATATAACTCCATTAAAATAAAAGAGTAAAATGAATCTAAAGGAAGCAATTATGTTAACCTAATTGAAGTTGAGCTATGACCCAAACGGGTAGTGTATTTCTTTTTTTTTTATAAATAGTATTTTTGTTTAACTAAAGAATATGATTAAATAAATTCATTTTATAATGGTGACTTAAACGTAAATGGTGTGGTGTTCTCAATGGTTGGTGGGACGACCCATATAAGTATGGAATGTGGTCGTCAAAGGTTGGGAGGGCAAGGGATTCGACCATCTGAATCCCCAGCAAGTGTGTGTGGTTGGTTTTCCTTTCCTCTTTCTTTCTCTTTTTCTTTAACTTTTCTTACAGATCTCTCTTCTTTCTAATTTTTTTGCACGATAAAGTTTGTGTGTGTCAAGATGCTAAAAGGACCCCCCCCCCCGGACTGAAGCAGCTGGAGAATAATATCGTGCACATCTCGACCATGGTCCCTAACATCCTGCCATAAACCAGGGCAGCGATACGTACAAAATGGCGCCCGTTTAAAGGAAACATTCTGTACGACAAAAAAAAAACCTCGTCAGGACACTGGTCGCACACGACACATTACACCAACCGCAGAGAACAGACAGACAGTACTGACTGCTGGAATAAGTCCAGAAAGTGTCGCTTCAAACGACGATTTTTTCGTGGTCGAGGATCCACAGGAGAAAGTTGATTTGCTTGGCGCTTGTTTCGAGGCCGTGTATACGGTGAACAATCCTGTTCGCCGTAACCACGACATTGAGAATAGGGCTCTGGTGATGGTGAGCCACTTCTATCTGCGCACCGAACTTGAGAATTGGCGATCTGAGAATAACGGATTCACCATATTCACTGATGAAAACCATGCTAATGCAGTTGTCGCCAATGGCCGAGATGCATCGCACCTGTTCGTGTCGAAGGATGTTCTTCTGTGCATTTTCGAGTCACTTTAGAATAAAAAGTCGGCGGGGATGGTGTCCCAAACGTCGTATTGAGGCACCTGCCTTTGGAGGCTGTAGATATTTTCACCACGCTGTTTAACAATGCGCTGAATAATGCACATTATCCGGCGCATTGGAAGGTAGCTGTGGTACACCCTATCCCGAAAAAAGGTAAAGGTAGGACGAACCCTGCCAATCTCCGGTCAATTAGCTTGCTTCGGAATATCAGCAAGGTCTTTGAAAAGGTTGTCAATAGAACCCTGTTAAAGTAGGTCGAGGACAATAACATAGTTCCGGACAACCAGTTTGGTTTCAGGGCAGGAATGACACTATTCATGCCGCGTCGAAACTGGTTTCCGACATTCAGTGGAATAAAAGCAAGAGCCAATGCACGGGTGCTTGTCTGGTTGATTTTGAGAAGGCTTTGGACACCGTATGGTTAGAGTGACTTTTCTACAAGTTGACCAGGCGGGGGATGCACAAACCTTTGCTATATGTAATTTATAATATGCTTATGGGAAAGAAGTTCGTTGTCAAATGTGGTAACGTGACTTCGAGCAGAGTCTTTGAAATTAAAAACGGTTTACAGCAGGGGGCGGTCAATTCTCCGATCCTGTTTAACATTTACACGAGTGATCTGGTTGGTTCACTCAGACATGCTATAGCGTATGCCGACGATTTGGTGGCATACAGATCAGGTCCTAAAATCGACGACTGGAAGTTGAAAATGAACTTTCAGAAGACAGAAACAATATTGTTCAGAACTCCATTGGCTGGGGCCTCTAGGGATATCAGAAAAAATTGGAAGAAATTGGCTATTATTGGACAAAATGGGCAGCCATTGGCGGTGAGAAGCGTAGTTAGATATCTAGGTATCTGGCTTGACCAGTATCTGTATTTCGATAGACATATAGTTGCTTGTCTTGCTGGGGCCAAGAAGGCTTATGCTCTGACAAGGAGACTGTTTCATAGCAGTCAACTTGACGCTAGAGTGAAGGTCATTTTCTACGTGGCCCTTATAAGGCCAATCATCGCTTATGGTTGTCCATTGTGGTTTAATATAGCGCCTAGTTATATGGAAAAGATTTGGGTTTTGGAGAGACAATGTCTTAGGACCTGTCTCCGGTTGTTCCGAACGCCTGAATCCAACTATATAAAATGGTGCAGGGAAATAAGTCCACGGGAACTAAGTCCACTGAGGGACTTAGTTCCCACTTAGTGGGAAATAAAACCACTTTCGTGAAGTGGACTTAGTTCCCATGTTAAGTGGGAACTAAGTCCATTTTTTTATGGGAACTTAGTCCACATTCAAATATAAGAAGAGGGAACTAACATCCAACATTTAGAATTAAACAAAAAACTGTAAAGTGCAGTTATTTATCACACTCTTTAAGCAAAGTCTTAAGCTTATCATGGTGAAATAATGCCAAAGTTTCAAAACCGTACCTCGCACCTACTCCAAATCAAACAGTGACCCCAAGCAGGGGGGTTGCAGGGGGGCAGCATGCCCCCCATATGCATTACACTATTTATGGAATCTACTTGCGATTTCGTAACTAATCTCATAAACAGTGCAATGCATATGGGGGGCATGCTGCCCCCCTGCAACCCCCCTGCTTGGGGTCACTGTTTGATTTGGAGTAGGTGCGAGGTCACGGTACCTATATTACTCTGTCTCAGTTAGAAGTTAATTTCTATTTTGTTAATAAAAATTGCAAAGTACCTACTTGACTCTTTAATTTTATTTTGTTCTTAGTCGACAGTGAGAATTTACTTCACATTAAAAGGGAACTAAAACCACTCAGAGTTTTGGGAATTTATTTCCCACCTTACATGGGAACTAAGTCCACTTCGCGAAAGTTGTTTTATTTCCCACTTAATGGGAACTAAGTCCCTCAGTGGACTTAGTTCCCGTGGACTTATTTCCCTGCACCATATAAAATACAAGGTCCTATACGATGGGGCTCAGTTGAATAGGATTGACAATTTCCTCATTAAGGTCACTCGAAGGCACGTTGCAAGGGCGATGGTCAGCGACAATAGTCTGATATTTGGGGCTTACTACCCCAATGAAATGTACATAGAGAGTACGCTCCGGTCTGGCTTTATCCCGCCAGAGGCATTTATCCATATTGATGCAAAAGGGCTGGTACAGACGAGGGATGGTATCCCGGTCTTATACCATCGCTACCGCAGCGCGAGAGATAAGCGGCTCCTCCATGACGGGGACGTCGCCAATGCTCATGAGCTCCTCCGTTTTAGTACCGCAATATCGGAGAGGGATAGATTCGACACGGAAAAGCAATTCGCCGAATTTTGGTGGCTTGTTGAGGGGGGAGGGGTCAACATGACCTCCCAGGACGGTGGGTTACTCTAGAAAACATCCTCTTAGCTTATAAGTTAGATTAAGTCAGCTAGGGCGTTTTTGGGAGAGGCCGGGCTCGCCAACGTGTGGTGGTGCTTCCTGGAGTTGACTGACGCTGTAAGGCTTCAGTCGGCTCACGGCAGCGCTGTTACTATTCGCTTTTACTCCGACAATTTGTTGTAAACACAATTGTTATTAATATGTTAACTCAATTTATTGAAACACAATTGTTATTTATATTTTAACTCAATTTATTGAAACACAATTGTTATTAATATTTTAACTCAATTTATTGAAACACAATTGTTATTTATATTTTAACTCAATTTATTGAAACACAATTGTTATTTATATTTTAACTCAATTTATTGAAACACAATTGTTATTAATTTTTAACTCAATTTATTGAAGGCTTGTTCTATATTTTTATTGCCTTTAAATTTTTGTTGCAGTTGTAAACACAATTGTTATTAATATTTTGATGCTAATGCGCTCACGGGTGAAGATAGACTGTCACATTTTAATTGTCTGCCCTGCCTACGAACATAATTTTGTCACCGTACGGCGAAGGTGATAGGTGATACCTTTGAGAACGCTAGCAGTGACCAGTTCACTCATGTAATTTGACTTAGGATAGATAAAAGGTAGACAGACCCACGTATGCGGGTAATTTGGATTATGATAGAGCGCGAGATATTTGGAATAAGACACGATACAAAATTATTGCATCGTGGGAAGATTTACGTAAGCAAAGAAATGTGCGATGTGAGAAGAAGAGATATGTGAATAAGATAGGATATAAAATTATTGCATAGTGGGAAGATTTGCGTCTGCAAAGAAATGTGCGATGTGAGAAGAAGAGATATGTGAATAAGATAGGGTATAAAATTATTGCATAGTGGGAAGATTTGCTGGCAAAGAAATGTGCGATGTGAGAAGAAGAGATATGTGAATAAGATAGGATAGGTAATTAGGATACAATAGAGTCATATTTGCGTATGCAATGGTGATTTGAATTGTAGTAAAGGTAGGCATATTTATGTATGCAACAAATCCTTCACCCCTAATTAAAGAGTATTATTCTTTGGAGAGGAATAAGACTCGGAAAATGGTTATATTCTGTACCAGTTTGGAGGCAGAGCAGGACAATTTAACAAAGTTTTTTTTTTTTTTTTTTTTTTTTTTTTTTTATATTTTTTATTTTTATAGCAATTTATTAATTAGTAGTTAATTATATATATATTCTTTTCCTATTTAAATCTGTTTAAAGGTTTATATAAAATTATAATCATTATATAATTTTTTTTTTTTTTTTTTTTACAAAACAGTTGTAGGTACTATTTTATTTAATGCTACTTCTACAAAGATTTATTTTTAGTTTTCCTTTATTTTTAAATACTAGGTAGGTATGAATATATCCTTTATTTTTAAATACTATGTAGATATGAATATATATCATTTTTGTCTATAGTCTATACAATATTAAGTTAAGTGTTCTTAAATCTAATCAATACATTTAGGTGTTTACTACGCCACCATATGGTTGCTACATCTTTATATTATACTGTTTCATTAATCTCTTAAATAATACGACAATCATGCTTGAACATAAAAATGACATTTAAACATCTTGTATTGTTATCACTAAAACCAATTACATATAGATTATTATTATTTATTTATGTATGTATTATCATTTTTGTTAAAACTAGGTACATGATTATTTTTTTATTTTTTTTTTTTTGGTTTAAACACTTATGTCCACAATTTGCAGAGATGCGGTCTTTGGAGCAGATTTAGTTTTAGGAAGAGATTTAGAGCGAACAAGTGTTTTTGGACTGGTGGTCGTCAGTTCTATAGTCACTGGGGTTTCCTTTTGTCTTGAATCGGAAACCATCGGTCTTGAGTGGTCAGTATCTGATACATTTTTGACAACTTGTTCTTGTGGTTTAGAAAGTTTCTGTTGTCTGTAGTTTTTCAGTAATTTCAAAAACAATTTTGTAAATGCGAAAAGTACAGCGCACACTATTAAGGTACTAGTCAGTGATATAGATATTACGGGGAGAGAATGAGACGTCCGATTGGGGATATGAATGCTGTTCAATTTTGTTTTTATATCTTCGAGAGAGTGGGTACTTTTATATATGATCTCATTTGTATCTGGGCCTATTATAACTTGGGTGTGATTCACATTTGGAACATTGGAAGTGAGGGTAGTTAGGTTTAACTGAGAGAGTTCCGTACTAGCGGGGGGGAAATATTGTGGTTGTATAATATAGAGAGGGGGCCTCGAGTCACCCTGATAGTAGATTGTTTTGTCGAGAACTTCCACTTGACAAGGTTCGTTAATTGTTAGGATGCCTTGTCCTGTTAACTTAGGTGTTGATAATGACCTTGAGCAGACTATGTGAAGGACGGTAGGACTAATAACCGAATACAACCAAGTATTTGGTCTAGTCATTTTAATAAATGTGTCTTGAGAGGGAACTTGTACTCGATAATGACATTGGGTACTATCGTTCAGAGGGTTAAAAAATGCTTTGACAATGCACTCTTTTGTGGCTGTTGCGCGCGTTATTGGAATCTCTAGTTTCCCCACGTAAGTGGTTATGTTCAATCCACGGGTGATAGTTACAAACGATTTGATATCTCCGCTCTCGAATAGGAGAAACTCTTGGGATTCAGTTTGAGATGCTATATGGGAATACTTTACATCAGGTACTAGAGAATGTCCTGCTGAAAGGTGTACGGGGAAACAGATAATTTTAAAAAATTGCATCCGGGGTAATGCGAAAATTGGTAGAGTGATTTTCACTAATAGTTTTTCTTGTAATAGATGCGATTTTACTTCTGCCGTTTGGTATAACATTGGCAAACAGTTCTTGCAGATTGGGTTAGACTTTTGGTAAATAGTCGAAAAAGTGTTTGGGGAGATTAATAAAGGGTGTATTTGGTTATTGCTGGAAGCTAATATTATGTCTATTAAAGTGGTTTGGCGGGTTTCAATTTCGAGGACTTGTAGGAGGATACTTGTTACGATCTCCTGCCTCATCTGTACTTTGGCCAACTCATCGGTTAATTGCATGATTTCGTTTATCTTAAAACCAATTTGTTGCTGTCTATCCATTAAAGTTTTTAAAGGCGTTTGAATTTGTTTAAGTGTAGTGCTAACTACTGTTATTTGCTGTAGGTTCAATTCAGCTAGTTTCTTTTCATCGGTTTGTAGGTCCTCTAGTTTGCTGTAGATTTCCTCTTCATTTTCACTATCCATTGTGCCGAAAAGATAATGAAACACGTTTCCGATGCCGTTGAAGAGTGACCTTGGCTGCCTGGATCTCGGGAGTAGTTCGTAGATTATTTTTGTCCGATTTTTAATAGTTTGCATCACCGCATGTATGTGCCGTTGCTGTAGTGAGCAATGGTCTTTGTTAGTGCTATTTTCGCTGATACACAACTGGCTGACAAGGTGTTCTGCATGTTCTGCCAGCCTTGTTTGATTTCCTAATTCGGATAGGTCTATTTCCGTGAGCACGGTCCAGGTGTTGTGGTAAACCCATAAATCGCCTAAGCCTTCGAATATTATTCCTGTTTTGTTGAGAGAATTCACCGTGTATGGTTGCTCGAAAGGTTGACCAGAGGGAAGCAGCATTGTTAAGAAAATAATCATGAGCTCCATAATGTACTGTAGGAAGATGGGAAAAGGAGAAGTCAGACAGTAAGACATAAAATGTGTCATGTGTTAGTTTCATTTTGCATTATTCATAGTAATGCTTAAGTCGATTGTTATGGATCACAATTTCTTTTCTACCAAATTTGATAGCTGTGTTTACGGGTCCTTTTATACTTGTCACTGGATAGGGCCCTCTCCATATGGGCGATAATTTCCCTTTTCGATTTTCGCTTTTGACGAGTATTTTATCTCCTACATGAAACGAGTTAGGCCTTATGGTTTTATCGAAATAGTTTTTCGACCTCTGTTTGCTTGCTAAAAGGTTGCGTCTGGCTATTGAATAGGATTTTTGCAGTCTATACCTTAGAAGATGGTAGTAACTTTCATGGTTATAGATGGGTTCGGGCTCTCTTTTTAAGTTAGATGGAATGTCAGGAGTGAAACCATATAAACATTCCATAGGCGTGAGTTTTGTGCTATCATGGAAGCTATTGTTGTAAACAAAGGTCGCTGTTCGTAAGAACTGATCCCAAGACTTGGGATTTTCATCAGTTATGCTGCGCAGATACTCCACTATTGGTCGGTGTGCTCGCTCAAGAGCACCATTGGACTGAGGGTGGTAAGCAGATGTCTGCAATTTTTTTATTTTAAGCAGTCTGCAGAGCCCTTTAAATATGCCACTGAGAAAATTTGTTCCCTGGTCCGTAACAATTCGTTTTGGAATACCGAATCGTGTAATTATATGGTCAAAAACCACTTGAGCCACAGTTTGAGCCTCTGCATTTGGCATGGCGTGGCAGTCAATAAATTTGGTTAGATTGTCTTGAAACGTTAGGATATATAAATTACCAGAGTCTGATTGTTCTAATGGGCCCACGATATCTAAATACACCTTATCGAAAGGTTTTTCTGCGATATCTGTGATCATCATTGGCATTCGTGTAAGAGGTGTTGCTTTCATGATCTGACATTTTTTACACCTTTTAATGTAATTTTTTATGTCTCTGAGCATGTGCCGCCACCAATACTTTTTCCGAATTCGTTTATATGTTTTTATCACCCCTTGGTGACCACCAAAAATCGAGTTGTGGTAGTCTTTAAGAATAGTTTGTATTTCCTCGGGACTAGTGATTATCTCTATGTGTTTTGTGCTTGTTTCTTGCAACTCCACTGCGCTCTGTATTAGGGATTCTTTAAGTTTTTCAGAATCGCTTGGTTTATCTGTAGGTGCTGGCTCAGGAGATGGACTTTTCTTTTGTGATTGTAACCGCGTTACAGCATTACATACTGCTGTATTTACCGGTAGAATGTCGATGAACTTATTCGGTGGTTGGTGCACCTCGGCTTGTACCTTAAAAGGCTCTGTAGTTTCTTGTGTGATTGATTGAGATGCATTCAAATTCACACAAGATTTGCACTCTGCAGATTCTGTAATGGTTGGCTGTGCTTTCTCGGCTTCGTACTCAGCATAGGTTAAGATCCTGTCTGTATCTGCACACCTTTTGGGTTGCCGTTCTTGTGCAGACTTGGCCACGTTACATTGGGGAATTCGACTAAGGGCATCAGCATTGGTATTGTATTTGCCTGGCTTGTATTCTATTTTGTAATCGAACTCCGACAATTTGTGATGAAATCGAACGAGGCGAGTGGTTGGGTCTTTTACGTTGAATACTCCCTTTAAAGGCTTATGATCTGTGTAGACAGTGAATTTGCGCCCTTGAAGGTAACATCTAAAAATTTTGGTAGCCCATACAATAGCTAATAGCTCTTTCTCAATAGTGGAGTAGTTACGCTCGGCTTTGTTTAAAGTGCGACTAGCATATGCAATGGGCTGATCTCTTCCTACGTCGCCCTGTGATAGTACCGCTCCGATCGCTTCGCTGCTCGCATCCGTCGTCAGATTAAAACGTTTAGCAAAATCGGGGTAGATCAGAAGAGGCGGTGAGACCAGCTGTGCCTTGATTTCTTGAAATGCTATTTGGCATTTCTCAGTCCAGGTGAACTTTACGTCCTTACGGAGTAAGTTTGTAAGAGGTCGGACTATTTTAGAAAATTGTGGAATAAATTTACGGTAGTAGTTGGCAAGTCCCAAAAAGGATTGGACCTGCCTAACTGTTCGTGGAGATGGAAAATTTTGAACAGTTGCAGTTGTGCTGGGATTTGGCAGTGCCCCTAATTCTGAACATACATGTCCCAAATAAACTACTTCCTTTTGTAGGAATCTGCACTTTTCCGGCTGCAGTTTTAAGCTATTTTTTCGTAATCTATCAAAAACCTTTTTTAGTTTATTGTTGTGATCCGTGAGGTTTTTCCCGTAAATCACTATGTCATCCAGATATACAAAGCATTCAATACCTTGTAACCCGGTAAGGACATAGTTCATCAAGCGTTGAAACGTAGCCGGAGCCCCTTTTAAACCGAAAGGCATACGTTTAAACTCATAGTGTCCATAGTTCGTGCTGAAGGCGGTTTTTGGTTGATCCTTTGGATCTACCATAACTTGGTGGTAGCCATTGGCTAGATCGAGCGTGGAGAAATACCGGGAGTGACCAAGTTGGTCAAGTATGTCCTCAATTCGAGGTAGGGGGTAAGCATCACCAATTGTGCAATCATTCAGTTTGCGAAAATCAACCACTACTCGCCATCTGATTTCACCATCCGGACCCGGCTTTTTAGGGACTACCAGGAGAGGTGAGTTCCAAGGACTTTTGCTAGGTTGGACTACGTTATCTTCCAACATCTCCTTTAACTGATCATTTATAACTTGCCTCTTTGTCTGGGGCAGTCTATACATTCTTTGGTTTATTGGCGCCTGGTCCTGTAGCAATGGGATTTCATGTGTTACTGCGGTTGCGTATGAGAGGCGATCGCCTTTTAAATGAAAAATATCACAATACTCATTGCAGAGGTTTATTACTGCGTTCTTTTCTTCAGAATTAAGGTTTTTTCCAACAGTGAGCTCGTTTTTGAGTTTCTCTACACGTAAGTTTAGTTGGGGGTCGTCCGGAAACTCATTGTCCGGGTACGTGTATTTTACGTGGTGATTTAACATGGTCGTCCCTGGAACATGTTCATTTTCGGTTTCCAGAGGGATTATTTTATAGTTTTGCGCTGGACTTAATAGTAACTTTAATTTCTGTATGGGTACTGTTTGGTCATTTGTATTGAGAGCACTTATTAAATATCTATTTTGGCCTGAAGGCAAGATACAATTGGAAAGGAAGATTCCATCGCATACCTTATCGGGTAAGCAGAGCATTTCTTCCGTTAATTCTAGAGGAACTGTTATAAACGTTTGTGACCGTTCAGGCAGGCTGAATGGTTTATCAAGTACAATATCAAAACTCTTAAATTGATCTTAGGCGTTGTTTGCGTCCGTATTGTTTATTACGGCATAACAAGCATCCTTTATCGAGGCTTCGCAGTCAACATTAGAAACGACACAGCTTTTGGATTGGGCGACTGTTGGCTCCAATTTTGCTGTGTGTTGTCCCTTTTTGACTGCCCTTTTAGGACTTGAACTAAGATCTGAGTAATTTAGAGGTATTGTTAGCTCCTGTGGATTGGTTATCGTTCCGGGAAATCTCAGTTGATTGTTAGGACCATCCACGTTACAATGATTCGAAAGGAAGTCGTTTCCGAGTATTCCGTCGTCCGAAAACGTTGCCGTATTATCCAGTACTTGGAAGGAACATGGAATACTAGATTTAACCTTAAAATGCCCCTGACAAGCACCAATACTGTTTCCTTTTCCAAATGGTGTTTCTAAAGTACATGCCTTATCGGTGTCAATTTTCGTTCCTGACTTAAGTGAATTAATTTTTATTAAACTAACTTCGGAGCCAGTGTCCACGATTAGTTTCGCTTGACCTTTACGGCCTATGTCGAGGGGAAGAACTACCGTGGGGACACTGCACTTGGGCTTCCGAAGGTACCTTTGTGGGTTTTCTTTTATTTTTAATGTCGAGCCGGGGTTTTTGGGCTCGACTGCGAGGAGTTTCCCTGGTTTCCCGATTCCCATCTGGCTTTTTGTCTACATTCATTAAGTAAGTGGCCTAGCCGGCTACAAAAATCGCAAGTTGTTCTTACATTGTATACCCTACTGGAGTTTAAAGGTGCTGGGGTTGTCGGTTGGTTCCTGTGATGCATGGGAATGTTACCGCGATTTTCCGATTTTCGACAGTCTCTCACATCATGGTTGTAGGCTTTACAGGTGGTGCAGAAAGGGGTATTCTTCCTAGTGATACAATCGCTATAGGTGTGTCCCCTTTTTTGGCAAAAACTACAAATCAATCTAGTAGTTAAGAAATTCAGGGGTTTGCTATCTTTAAACCTAGTATTTTGCTTTTCGGGAATTAAACGATTTTGAATGGGTGTTTGTGGACTACCTTGGAAATAAGACTGCGTGAATTGTTGTGGGCCGTTGAGGAAATACGACGGCGGACCTTGCTGTGGGCTGTTTGGGAAATAAAACGGCGAGGGGGTGACGTTGGGTTTACTTGTACCTGGATAATAAGGGGCAGGCGAATATGATTGTGGGTTCAGAACAGTTTGTTGCAGTCTCTCCATATCTAGGGCTTTCTGCCCTAAATTTTCAATTGTTCCATCTCCTACCGTTAGAAGGTATTGACAGAGATGCGGGTTCGTAACTCCTGTTTTCAAGGAATTTTTGGCAAAATCTTCCAGCTGTGTTTTCACAGCAGGAGCTGCCATTGAACCATATTTGTGGTCCGCTGCCTCCTTGCAAAGCTGCAGCATCTGCTTTATTCTAGCCGTAAAAGCGATGAGAGTTTCTAAGGGGTACTGTCTCATTGTGATTAACTTATTTACCACTTCGTGGTAGGTTTCCCTTGGCAAGTACGTTCGATTGAGGAGCTGTTCGGCATCCTCGAAGGATGTTATTTGGTTAGATGCGACTAATAAATAAGCATCACCTCTCAGTCTCGTAGGAAAAATCTGCACAAACGCTGGGTGTTCTTCCTCAGATAGGCATTCAAGTACCTTCTTACAACAGCCCAGAAACGTCTGTAGATCTGTGCTCAATGATGGGCTGTGTTCGCCCGAAAATATAGGAACTAGCTGAGCAGTCAGTTTGGCTATTTTGCAATAATCGACTGACATTTTAAAATGGGTATGGGGTTTATTTTCGATGGTTTCCGATTCAAAGGTAAACTCCTGTTCGGATTCAGGGAAGGAAATATTTAACCACTTTAAAGAAATTTCGCTATTCCTCGAATCACTTTCACTACTAATCCCACGTGTTAACTTATGTTCTACCGCGAGCGGGTGCGATTGACCGTGAAAATCTAACAGTTCCTTTTTGAAGTCTGCAGTCGCTTCTTTCAATTTGCGAATTTTACTGAGTCTTTGTTCTCTCGTTTTTTCTAATTCATTATTTAAGTGTTCGCACTGCAGGACTGTTAAATTTTCACTGTTTCGCGTTTTTTCTAATAGTAATCCTAAATAG
This sequence comes from Portevinia maculata, assembly GCA_949715645.1. Classification (NCBI taxonomy): domain Eukaryota; kingdom Metazoa; phylum Arthropoda; class Insecta; order Diptera; family Syrphidae; genus Portevinia; species Portevinia maculata. Next base: position 50,678,616 of record OX454525.1, read on the forward strand.
TCACTTAAACTTACAGAATTATTGCTGCGTAACACCGTTCCGGATCGAAGTCTTCTCGGTGAAATAGGTGCTAGTTGCGGTGATTGTCCTCTTGAAGTTCCTGGTTGGGGTTGTCCTGCGGGATTCTGGCTAGGAGTTGAGTCCTCTCTCGGTGGTGTAGAGGTCATCTACCTCAGTATACCCTCGAAACCAGACTCAGTTCCGAGGTTAAGGGTAAAGGAGTCTTGCCCAGTATAAGGTTTTGGTAGTTAAGGCTTTTCAAGCTATTACCAGTTTAAAACTGTTGCTTCCTTAATCCTACCGGCTGCGCCAATTTTTGTTACTATTCGCTTTTACTCCGACAATTTGTTGTAAACACAATTGTTATTAATATGTTAACTCAATTTATTGAAACACAATTGTTATTTATATTTTAACTCAATTTATTGAAACACAATTGTTATTAATATTTTAACTCAATTTATTGAAACACAATTGTTATTTATATTTTAACTCAATTTATTGAAACACAATTGTTATTTATATTTTAACTCAATTTATTGAAACACAATTGTTATTAATTTTTAACTCAATTTATTGAAGGCTTGTTCTATATTTTTATTGCCTTTAAATTTTTGTTGCAGTTGTAAACACAATTGTTATTAATATTTTGATGCTAATGCGCTCACGGGTGAAGATAGACTGTCACATTTTAATTGTCTGCCCTGCCTACGAACATAATTTTGTCACCGTACGGCGAAGGTGATAGGTGATACCTTTGAGAACGCTAGCAGTGACCAGTTCACTCATGTAATTTGACTTAGGATAGATAAAAGGTAGACAGACCCACGTATGCGGGTAATTTGGATTATGATAGAGCGCGAGATATTTGGAATAAGACACGATACAAAATTATTGCATCGTGGGAAGATTTACGTAAGCAAAGAAATGTGCGATGTGAGAAGAAGAGATATGTGAATAAGATAGGATATAAAATTATTGCATAGTGGGAAGATTTGCGTCTGCAAAGAAATGTGCGATGTGAGAAGAAGAGATATGTGAATAAGATAGGGTATAAAATTATTGCATAGTGGGAAGATTTGCTGGCAAAGAAATGTGCGATGTGAGAAGAAGAGATATGTGAATAAGATAGGATAGGTAATTAGGATACAATAGAGTCATATTTGCGTATGCAATGGTGATTTGAATTGTAGTAAAGGTAGGCATATTTATGTATGCAACAGCGCGTGTGCACGTTGACGACTGCCAGGCGCTCGGAAAACAATTGGGATTTTGACCACTTGTTGCGCAAGGCAACGAGTGCTCAGAATCCTAATTATAGTTAGAATACGTTAAGTAGTTTAAGTAAGTTGAATAGGTAGTTTGTAATTTGTTTTATATAAAATTTCAATAATGATACCGAGTTTTAGTAAATTTTCTCGAGGAATATATATGTAAGATTAGTTCGTAAAATAGTTCTTAGGCCGAAAGGCAATAATTATAAGATATAGTTAAGTTTAGAGCGTTCGCATAAGGACCAAGAAATAAGAGTAAGTATCCTGTTAATTTTAAGTTAGGTGTAATCATTTTTGTCTAGTATGTAAGTAGATATTTAACAATGAATAAAAAAAATGAATTTCAAAGTCAAAAAAAAAGTAGTTTATTCACTAAAGTGATTGGCAGGTCGTGCGTTCGAATCCCGACCAGGGCCATGATTTTTATAAATTGAATACACACAACAAAAACAGATCTCCCTAAAGCAATTTAGGCGACACCTATTGAGAACAAAAAAATCCCATCGCACCAAACTTCTTTCCTATCCTTCTATTCTTTCATACAGTAAGTAGCACCCAGAAATAGGCAATGAATCATTTGGTGGCAGCTACTTACAGCAACAAACAAAATGCCTGCGCTGTGGTTTTCACTATAAGGGTACTGTGTATGTGTACAGAAAAAAGAAATCCCTTTTTAGCACACGCAAATTATAAAAAAAAAAAAAAAAAAAAACCTTCCAAAGTTCGAAAGTGGTCATAGTTAAGTGATTTTAAGGCACCGCAAATAATAACATAATTTCTTCATCCTCGGTTCTTGACATTTTATTAGAGTGAAAAGAGGATAACGGTATATTTATCGTAGTGTTCGGAGCGGTGAAAGTCTTCCAGCGCCCGTGAGGTCTTCCAACGAGCGTTTAGAACAGGCTACATCGAATAATTTCACCGTGTCGTTCAAAACGGGTTCTGTTTGGTAAACCGCTTAGAAGAATATTTTTTTTCGTACAAACAAATTGTAAATAATCTTTGTAATTGCCTTTTTTCAGAGAATCTACAAAAATTGTATCTTTCTTCTTTCTGAAGGGATCACAACCCTTCAACTTTACTGCATCCGTAATGGCCCTCCGGTGGAGTTCGCAGGTTCGACCTCAATGAATATTGGCAGTTCTCCCGGTTTCATATTATTTCAGGAGAGTCAAATGCTGGTGTTGTTGCATTTGTGTCTGCCTCCCCTTCTAGAATCGATACTAAATATATCAAAGATGTAATTTCTTTGAAGCAAATTCTTTTTATTCTACTGTAGGAGTGTTGTTTCTACAAGCAACCGAATAACATGATCTCTTCAACATTGTTAAGCTTTCCGTGTGTACCAGTTGATAATAATTCTAATTACTGCTTTTGTTCGCCAAAATGTAACTTACTCCGTCTCTCTCCTTGTAAATGTTTTCGTTTTATAAACTGTAACTACAGAACATGATTAAACCCCAACACTCCAAAAGCATGCTCGACTGAGTTCATCTCTGGGCCAATTTCATAACAACTCACATAGTGGTTACCCTAGGCGGTACTAAAATTCTAAGATGTACAACCGTAGGCCTTGGCTTCAATCAAAGTAAACGTGTATAATCAGTAAGCAGCCAATGCACCTCTTAACTTCCACTTCGGAAAGTTTGAATAATTTTAATTACTGAGCACTGCTTAGTCAGACCACTCAGACCATTTACCCGTCTTGAATCTGAGCATTCTCCGCCAGCGTTGCTACCACAACTCCATCGACCTTCGGTCTCAGCACAAGAAAAGAGCCAGACTAGGACCTCCCATTCACCCGCAATCTAATTAATGCCACCTTACAATCGTGATGCTGGAATTATGCAATATTAATTCTAAACTGTTGTACTCGTACTCCTGATTTGGGTAATAAAAAGGTCGGCATTAGGAGCACTCTTCTGCGTTTTCGGCACTTGAAAATGGCGGATCACTACTGCTCTGCCCCTCCCAATAACAATAAAATTAAAAGTTGGTTTCGAAAGGAAAAATACGTTCTCCCCGGTAGCCCTGCGTCGCGACCAATACACGTGTAACGAAAAAAACTGATTTCGCCTGATGTTGTGGTCCAAGGTATTAGAGCGTAAATGTTATTTGGCTTACAAATAAAGTAAACAAGTGGATACAGTTGTATTCTTGGGAACAGATGTCTCCATTGATTTCTTGCTCCCCCAAAATTGGAAGGTCATACAATCAATTGGTATGTTTCAAGTCGTAAGACATAAGGATAATAAAAAAATTCAAGTAAATACCGGCCGGTCGGGAAATGGAAATGGGAGGAAAAAAACGATGGCATACATTACGTTTTATGGGGGAAATCAGCGATTTGAATAAACATTCTATGGTTGGTTGGTACTAAATATTAAATGTTATGATTCACAACAGTTTTATTTTCTTTTTCACATTTTTTTAATGTTTCTGTTGGATTTTCTTGAGTTTTCGAGAATTTAAGGCGTTTTGGTATCTCATTGCGTACATTATTTCACGTGAGTTGGGTATATTGTTAGTGGAGTTGGAATCTTATAGGTACTTTGCGAATGAATTTTCCTATATTCTTTTGTTATCTAGTCAGTTGTATATCTTAATTCTTAAGAAAGGGAAATCAACCACATCCAAATAGATTGGTAGGGGTTCATTTTCATTGCCCTTTGTGAAAGCATATAAATCCTATAAGCCTAGGCAACCTTTATTTAAGGTAAACATTTCCAATAATATCTTTGTAGTTTTATCTACAAAGTGCTTGGAATCACACCAAAGATGATCCTTATTTAATTCAGAACAGAGAAATTTAAAAAGTCCTTACTTTTGTGAATTTCGTTTTCCGAGCATTTTTTTTAAATTACCAGCTCTACAACCTCCTACAATGATATCTCATCTGAAATAAAACAAGACTTACACTTAACTTGCACATGGCAGTTGGATAAAGGAATTCTGTATCGATTTCGTCCTGTGCTTTGAAGGCTTCGACATGTGGAACGAATGTAAACTTACGCAACGACTCGAAGAGTCTTCGATTCCAACCTGGGGGGATAACACAGCAGAGGGGTTGTGGCCTTAGGTTTCGCGCACAAGTGGAAGGGGATCTCGTCTTGGCATACGATATGAGGCAGATGGTTAAAGACCGCGCTAACTGGAGAGAATACAGTTACGCCTTAAGAAAGTATGTTAGTAGGACCTCACCGCTGTTGGTTTTTAAAGCAATCAAATATTGCTAGCACTTCGATATCTTTTTAGATAATATAATAGTGGCTCACGAAGATTACTCGTATGTCAAATTTTTTTATGTGAAATGTTTGAAATATTAGAGATATATTTTTAGAAAAATATTAAGGAACCCTCGTTCTCGTGCAGTTATGGGCTTAGCGCTTGTCGTGGAATGCGACTAAGGCAGAATTTACTTCTATGCAATTTTAACATTCAGGTGATACTAGCGACATTTCGCATTTTGAAACTCTAGCAAGTGTGCATGCGAATTCGTGGTTCGATACAAATCGAGAGCACCGGTGAAGGAAAATGACGATCAAACAATAACCAATAAAAGGGGCATGTACGTGTCGAAATCGTAAAAAAGGCAGGCCTAAAAGCTGGATGACATAAATGCAATAAAACCAGCATTTTATTAGCCTCAGTAGAAAAGCGATTTGAAACCGAGCGGTCTGGGGATTTATATTGAGGTCAAGCCGACTAACACTAATGGGGGACCAGTAGGAAGGCAGTTAAATGGAAGCGGTATGGTTCTATTAATCTGAATTATCATTTTGCCGTTAAGAAAGAAGATACAAGGACCTTCGTCTGAAATTACCTTGCATAATATTGGAAGTTGGAGACACGGATGAAGTGCCTCCCTCCCCAGTACAATAACTTGTCCACTACTGTGAGGATTAGCAGGTACACATAATTATCGTCTGCAACGCCGAGATACAAATAAAGAAGGTGAGTTACTTTAGAATATAGTAAAAACCTCGTTATACTAAATAAGGGCGATAAACCCACATTATGAAACTCCGTAAGAGAATAGACTTTACTCTTTCATCTCCTTTTATTCAAGATATCATAGAGGACTGGCATGTGTCTGGTGAGCCACATTTGATTTAACTCTTTAATTCCCATGTCAGTATTAAAGAAAACAAATCTTTATTTTCTACTGATGAGTATAAATAGGTTTGGTATACCTAGACAAAAAAAAATAGGGAAAAAAACGTCACTGGGCACTCCCCTTACAATATTGTTCTCTTTGTTTCTGTAGAAGTAAAATATCGTTTTTTAGGAAGAATATTTTATTTCGGTACCGGCATTTACATCAACGACTCACTGACGAAGTACACTTCAGCTCTCTTAATGAAGGCAAAAGAAACAATGAAGTAGAAGGTCGTGAAATATTTATGGTTCAATAATAATCAGATTCTCATAAGAAAGGTTGAGGGGGGAAAGTGTAGTATAAGCTAGGTGCATACCAAATTCCTAAAAAATAATACTTGCACAAGTTACCCTATGGCATGTAACCCGACCATAACATTGTCAACCGTTTCACGTTTAGATGGCGTGCTCATAAATGATTTTCGAAGATTTATTCAATCGAAATTTGAGTACCTACGCGTATGAATTTCCGACAACAAAATTTCTTTGGTAAAGCAGATCTCGAGCCACTAAGTCCTAGTCTCTTCTATAATAAGATTAACTTGTATACTTATATACGTATGTGTTTTTCTTTGCTACCAAGTTCTAGAAAAGAAAATAGTTTTTCTTTAATATTCTAGCTAATAAATTTACAATAGTGCTCTCAATTACACTTAATACTCGTATTAAGGGATTATCTAAGACTATAAAGGTGAAAAATACCATTCTAAAAATTCAGAAAAGAGTTATAATAAAATAAAACGTTTCATAAGAAGCTGACTTCGATAAGCTAGGAGACAATACTCGAAAGCTTGCGTCGTGCCTTCGACAAGATTGTGGATGTCTTGCTGCCTTCCTGGTCACACAACCAGACCACGTGCGTTTGCATATATGTGCACAGACACATGCGCAAGCACAGAGTCTGGAAGAGAAGCACCACATTCAACTCCATCAGTTAATCGGCACGCGTCTTCAGAGCCGACACATAATTTGCTCCTGCCCAAAGCAGCAGAAACGGCGTAATCCACCTCAAGTGGCAGACTCTGAAATCGTGTGCAATAACAGTCACAGCCCCATCAAAAAAGAAGAAGAAAAAATGTGCTCTTTTTGTAGTATTTAAAATATTTAGAGTTAAAAGTTTGAAAACAGCAAAAGAAAACAGTGCATTGTTCAAATTAGTTACCAAAAGCTGAGCCTTAGTGATGTAGGTATATATCTCACTTTCTCACTCTAGTTCGCGTTTTTTTATATATGTAAATTATAGTCCATAATACTTATTGCTTACGCTTAGTTTCATATTGTCAAAATTCTCAATACTTGCATAATAATCCTATCTATAAATTTGTCAAAATTATCTAACCGTATAATAGTGATATAGTGGTTCTAAATTCTAAATATTACACCTTAACAAATAACACATGCATGCAAAGCACAACATCAAAGCAGCGGATCATCGAGACATGTCCCGAGAATCTACGCATGGATAACAGGTAACAGAAAATACATTTTGTTGAATGATATTAAACCTAAACCACTATTACATAATTAAATTATACACATCATTATTAAATAGTTTTTCAAATTACATAAAAATATTATAAAATTCTTAACTTAAATTTAACCATTAATCTGAAACTAATCGAAATTATAAATTGCATATAAAACATAACAACAATTTTCATTCGTTTACACATTTCATGCCCTGTGAGAGTTTTAATTGTTGGGCATTTACACTCAAATCACTTGTCTTTTTGTTTATTTGAGTGGTATATATAAAGTGTGATTTTGCACTCAAGCTTACATTTTGTTATTGTTTCTTGTCCTCTCATGAAGAGTTATTTTTTTATTTGCAATAAATCTATAAAGTAAACAACAATGTGTTCTTAAATACTTGCCTTTCAGTCATTCCCATCATGTCTCATCAACCCTTAAAACAGCATCCGGTATGCATTCCAGCTAGCATACGAAGCCACATCAAATAGTTATCCCTCATCTTCCACAAACAGCTGATTGATATGTTGATTTGATTACATAACAAATCAGCTGTGATATAGTGTAGACTTTTGAGGGAAACCGCAATATTTTGATACTCTCTTAAGATCAACTTTAACTATGTTCCGTTTTCTTCTCTTCCCACACCCAGCCCTGAGCAGCCGGAAAACATTTGTCAGAAAGGACAAAGGAGGCATAATGAGAGAAAATGGAATAAAGTATATACAAATTTGTATACCTTTGCTTTTTTTTAATTTTAATAGCAGTAGTCATATGGATGCTGCAGAGTGCAAGTACGCACTCAACAACAGCTCTAAATATGCTACAAAAGGTCATGTCTATTAAGTCATTTAATGATCTTCCACTCATTTAGTGCGTTACGTTCTCTAGCTAAATGAATTTTGATAACGATTTAATCGATGATCTTTCTTCCCTTATGAGTAATCCATGTATTTCCGGCTTTAATAATGTTTTTACAAATAGTTCCTACTGCAAAGGCAAGCTTCTTATTGTGCACCAGAATATTAGAAGTCTAAGAGAAAACTTTTCCTCCCATGTTACACATATTGATTGTTTTGCGTGTGTTCCAGATATTGTTTTTGTGTCTGAAATTTGGATATATCAATTGGAGAAAAGCGATTACTGTATTCCCGGATTTAACTATATTTTGCTAATACTAATGAAAATTACGCTGCAGGTGGAGTTGGTTGTTTTGTGAAAGAGAGCTGCAAGATTCTTGATGTCTTATGTGTTAATTTTGTTAGTGCAGATGTCTTCAGAGTCTCCATTGAATTAAACAATGAAGTGTTTGTTTTGTTATGTGTCTATACATAGATTGCATATGTTCACTGTTTCGATATTTATAAAAGAATTTTCCGATCTCTTGGCAATGCATAAATCGAAAAACTTAATTTTTGTAGGCGATTTTAATATTAATATTTTGGATGATAGTGAAACCGTTTCAAGCTACCTTGCTTTACTAGCATCACATGGTCTAACATGTTTTATTAATGAACCAACTAAGACTCTTTCGAATAGCTGTTTAGATCATATCTATGTGCGTTTTAAAAATGTTGGGTATAATAAGTGTGAAAAATGTGTCTTCGATTTAATGATCTCTGATCACTCTATGGCTAATTAACGTTTCAAAGGTTTGTAAAAATTCAAATTCATCCCATAGAAGAATGAAAGTTAACTTTTGTAAGCTTAAAAATAATCTGGGTTGTGAGTTTTGGGAAGTGGTATATGCTTGTAGTGATGCTTCTACTGCTTATATATTCTTCACTGAAACTCTTTAGAATCATATTATAAGTTGTTCCTCATTTCTGCCATCTAAAAAGTTTGTCAAAAGACTTAAACCCTGGATATCTAGTGACTTATTAAGCAAAGTTAAAGATAAAAATAAACTAAGATTAAAATGTAATAAGTTTCCTAATAATTTGGGATTAAGAAGGAAACATAAAAAAATTGTGTGTCGATCATAAGAAGGAGATTCCTATTTGCCGCGATAATTATTACCGTGGTCAATTCAGCTCTGCAAAGGGGAATTTGAAAAATGAATGGAAAGTAGTTAACAACATTCTTAATAAAGTGAATTTTTCGAAAATACCTAATAGTATTCGTATAGATGGCTGCGATGTGTCTGACAAACTCTTAGTTGCTAACGCATTTAATTACTATTTTGTCAATATAGGCTTCAGTTTTCAACCTTGTCCAGCCCTATCATTTTGTTCGCTCTGTCCGATGATTTGTGAATGCTGTGAACTGTGATTTTGTTTATCAGCCCATAACTCCTCTTGAAATTCTTAAAGTTATTGGTTCTTTAACTAAATCTAATTCTAGTGGAGCTGATGGCATTTCGAGTTGAGTTTTACTATAAAACAAATTGCATGTTTCATTATGAATGTATTGGCTGATATTTATAATCGTTGTGTGTTTGAGGGGATCTTTCCTGATGGTCTAAAATGTGCAGAAGTCATACCATTGTATAAAAATGGTTCTCCTGCTGAAATCTGCAATTATAGGCCCATTTCCCTTCTTTCTGTTTTTAGTAAAATATTTGAAAAGCTTATGAAAAATAGGATATTGAGTTTTCTAACTAAAACCAAGTTCTTTCATCCAGTTCAATTTGGATTTCAAAAAGGAAAGTCGACGGAAGATGCACTGGCACAGTTTTGTTCTCAAATTATGTCACACCTAGATGGAAAAAAATACACGGCGGGCTTATTTATTGATATAACCAAATCTTTTGATATGGTTAATCATAAAATTCTCTTGAGGAAACTGGAGCAATCCGGATTCCGTGGTTTCATACTAAATTAGCTTAGGTCGTATCTGAATAACAGATCGCAACAAGTAAAAATTGGTGAAGTAAGGAGCGAAGTCAAGTTCATTAATCTAGGTGTACCACAAGGCTCAGTTTTGGGCCCCATTTTGTTTTTAGTCTATGTACATCAATTCACTGTTTTCTCTTGACTTCAAAGGATCCCCTACTGCCTTTGCGGATGATATAGGTTTCTCTTATGGTTCAAACAGCCCTTTAAACTTGGTGTCTGATGTAAATTGGGATCTTAATCTTTTGAGACACTGGTTTGCTGAGCATCAATTAGTTATTAGCAATAAAACTAAAATAATGTTCTTCAACTTATCTCACTCGGCCAAATTTGATGCAAATGTGTTCTTCCACGCACCTGAGTGTCAAAGATAAAAACTGACTAATTCCAATTGCTCATCCGGTCTTTCCTCTCAAAATTACTGTAATAGTCTAATCTGCAGTGATCAATGCTTTTTAATTGAAGCAGTAGACAACTTTAAGTACTTGGGACTCAGCCTGAACTCTAGAATAAGTTTTTCGTTTCATACAAACTTACTGAAAAAGTATTTGCGATGTTCACTTAGATATTTTTATTACCTGCGAAATATATGTTCTTCTAAGCTTTTAAAGGTTATTATTACGGAATTTTCCATTCCAAGCTGCAATATGGAATTGCTTATTGGGGAGGTGTGTACCTAAATAAAATACATCCGCTGCTAATATTGCAGAAATATGTTTTAAGACTTATATGTCGTAAACCTCGTAGACATCCTAGCTTTCCTTTATTCTGTGACCTGAATATTCTACCTGTTCGTCATTTGTATTGTTTCAAGGTATTAACAACTTTTTTCATGAAGTCTGGTAATCGCAATTTTCGTCTCATTTCCACTTATAATTTACGTGTAAACGTCTCTAATAATGTTATCTGTTTATTGTAATTTTCATTCTATTTTGTCTTATCGTTTGTTTAATAAACTCCCCAGTCTATCAGGGCATTATCAATACCTGGACCATTTATAAAGCAAATTGTGCGATCGCGATTTTGTACGATCGGCAAGTAGGAAATTTAACTTTTCTCAAGTGACAGAAACTTCACTCCCTTACTTGCAGTACAACGAAAAAACCGATGGATTAGTGATACGAACACGATTAGCAACAATCGATATCAACGAAATGAAAGGCGTATACTGGTTCAAAATGTTCTGTATCAATTTTTATTGTCACCCTCTTTTATAGGTGAATTTCTTCTTCAAATTTAATTACATAAATATGGCGAACCTTGGCACTTAGGCGCCAAATTCAAAAAAGGCATGTTTTTATATTGAAAACAGTGGCTTACACATATGGTACAATATACTTTAAATTTAAAATACAATGGATTGTGGATGGACTAATTTCCTCATTAATGCCCCAACACAAATCAAAATTTCGCTCTTATGATTTGACTATATTGGCTTAGAATCTATTATTTCTGATATTATGGTTTAAATTAATTCCGATAATTCAAACTTTAGTTTACTTAAAATTACATTTCTAACATTTGTAAAATTTTAATTTCTCTTTTGTTATTTGTATCTCTTGTTCATTCTGTATCTTGCGTCTTGCCTCTGAATCTTTCGGTTACAATTAATGTTTTCTTTCAAACTTCTGATTTCATTTTGTTAGTTTTTTCTTAAAGGGTCACCCCACCCAAAACTTTTTTTTTATGTTGTATACGCCAATGATGTAGCATTCAACACTATTTTTATTACATTATGGAGGTATTTAAAAGTAAAAAATGTCACTTACTTTTATTATATGTTTCTAGTTATTATGAATACTGTAAAACTTGTAAATCATAAAAACATCTTCTGTATTATGGAACCATAAGAAATAAATATTATATCTACATATCTATCTATCTATTTTATAAGAAATGAAATATTGTAATAAACTAGACTTATTTATTATACACTCCAGGTGGAAACCAATTGGCGCACATTTTTCGTGTACGTTGATGACAAAGTCCACAACGTCGCTGTGAACAGTCTATTTCCAAGTGGACCTCGGCTCCACCTGAAGATCTCTATTCAGCAGGCACTCTAATCTGCACTGGAACTCCACTGAATCACGAGCTTGAGCTTTACCATATTTTTCTAAGTAGATAGTAGCGATATTTCTCCGAAAGTCACAATAAGTTCAGTTATTTTCTGATTGCCGTTTGATAAGCCACGCATTCTGACAAGCAGCATCTATACCAAATGCAAACAGAGGGTACCACCATTTCTTACCGCGAAGACTTACTCTCATGGAATCAACATTTTCGTCGAAACGGTCAACTCCACTCATATATTGGTTATACATTTTGATGGCAGCTGGGTAATCAACTTGAATTTTCGATCGCTTTGTATTTACGAATCCAATCCGATCGACTTTGGTGATTGGAGTCAACCCGTACAGTTAGATGCAATGGTGACGACACTATTGTCGTTCCACTTAGCTCCTATAATTTCTTTAGTCCTTTGATGACACAACTCACCTCTTGATTTTATTCATGTCTTTTGAACTCGGCATCTTGCAATTTTCTTCAGTAGTGACAATCCAGTAAAAAAAATATCAAAGTACAAGTTGTAAGTTCCCAATTCTGGTGGTAATCTGGAATGAAGTTCCAAAATAACTGCAGCTCCTAAATCCATATCTGACTGCATCTTGAGGGTAGGGCCAGACGCACCTTGACAGAGCTCACAATTGACTAAGTATCCATGGCGGGTGGCCGCTGACCAAAGCTTGTAACCAAACCTTATTGGCTTTCCGTGAATATGCTGTTTTGTACCGTGTCTGCCGAAGTAAGGGACTATAGTCTCAACGATTGAAATATGAACCAGCCTTTTCAAAATGCACTGCGAACTTTCGCAAATTTATCATTAGATGGTAAGGGCGTACTGTCCCGGAGGTGAACATATTGTTGAATTTCGAAAAATCTGTTTCGCCGCATACTGGAAGCTACAAGATCGTCGTGGGTGTCATGTTTCACTTCACAGAACATTCACATGTACTTTGGAGTTAAGTATCCTGTGAGTAGCAAATATTACAACATACACTCTTATTTCCTCAATTGTAACATTTAGTGTGTGATTTCTTTATAAATCGTACAAATTACTCATATCTGTTATAAACTTTACAATTTCGTCACTATATAGCAATTCGAAACACTGAACTGCAGTCATGTCTTGCTGTAAGTTTATAAACGACGCGTTGTTGTACCATTTGTTTATTGTATTTACCTTTTTCTTTTTTTTTTTGTGCCGGAACTTGTTCTTCCTTCTGGTGGTTTTCTTCAGTAACTGATCTTCTCCTTTGTAGCTCTACATGAGACCGGAGCATGCGACTGGAAGATGTAGCATGTTAGCCTCATTTTCATCACCACTGTCTTTGTCGGTTACCACCCCATCATCCGAAGGAAACAAAATAATATCGCCTGGGTCTTCCCCGGCGTGCAACTCCTCGACAATTTCATGTAAGGTCAACCTGTAACACATAAATAAGCTCTAAAATCCCATACCCATCACTCCTTTAGTCCCAGTTATTTGACTAGAACAATGCCCAGTGACACAGTTTATTTTGACCGTTATAATTATCATGTTTCTTTTTATTTTTTTATCGAAATGCATTTACATCTAACTTTGTATATTCACTTATCACATGCAATAAGTAAAAAAACTATACTTACGGTCGAGACATTTTTATTTTAGTTTATATTTCACAAAATCACACAAATAAAGAAAACTCTTATTAGCCGCAAAACAACAGAAACAATTTGACATACGACTATACTATTGCAAAAAAATAAAATGACATAATACGACCTATTGGCTTTATGTAAGAAGAAAATAATTTAAAAAAAGCTAACATTTTTAAAAAAGGAAAAGAAATTATAAGTAAGTGTCACCTACAGATGACAAAAAAAACACGCACCAGTTCGGTATGACAACAGACTAACTTACTAGATAACATATCGGTCAAATCTGACATGCTGCCAACAGCACCCATAACAACAAATGATGCAGATGCTGCGCAATGTCATATAAATGACATAATTCGCTCGTCGTTCAAAAGTAGTTGCAAGGAAAGACGCAGTGTTGTCAATTGGTGAGTTCCATGGTGGAACGAAAACCTTGACACTATCCGGAAGAGAGTATTGACACAAAAGATCTTTTAGGCCGCACGGTCAGCCATAGGACAAAGGTCTTTTATTATTTTTATCCGCAAGAGAGCGCCTGGGAACAATACAAATCCCTGCTGACCATATACAAGCTACAATTGCAAAACAAAGAAGATGGCAGGAGCTTCATCTGAAATTACTTTGCATATTAAAAATATGGGAAGTTAGAAAAAATTAAATAAAAAAAACTTCGTCAAAAAAAATAGACGTTAATTTCCTTAACAACGATTTGAGATTGGTTTCCTACGGCTTTATTTTCGGAAGCCTTTAATGACTACGGTCAACGACTATTTGTAACCCGAAGGCCGAACTTCTTCAATATTGCCGGAAAACCAAAAGTCATCTTTAAAATATGTAATGTTCTCCACAAAAAAAGCGAAAATAAAAACATATGGAAAGGCTACAGTCTGCTTTCGCGAACTATTCTTCTTCCTATTTCCATCCCCCAAAAAATTGTGCGTAGCGAAAAACTAAGTGTGAGCAAATTGTTAATAAGGATACGAGTATTTCGGGCTCTTAGAGACTATATCTTTCAAATATTAGCTTTCTCTCTTCTGTCCTGAATTTTAGGACCTCAAAAATAGTGAGGGACGGAAGGAGATTGCTTGATCGATATTACTTTCGATGTTGAACACAAAAAACATAGTAACATTAAAATTAATGCACCCTTAGAATATGGTACAAACAGGCAGTTATTTCAATTGCAACATGTCTTCCGAATAATAGGAAACAAGGCCATATTAAGCCTTAAAACTAAATGATATTATATCTCATATAGAAGACGGCGATTTCGTATTCATCAGCTTTCATGTCGTGCAATCCAGAACTTTGTTATTCGTGTGAGCCTTATAAGACAAATTCAGATGAGTTCTGGAGTCAAAGTGGTAAGAGTCAAACGCCTTAAATGTTACTTAACTGTGCAAAAATATGACAATGCTAGGTTTTCTTCTTGAGGTCTCTCTGAGATATAGTTGTATCGCATAAATTAAGGAATATCGTCGCTGTTATTTAAGCTTACAGACTCTTCCTAATCGACAGTTTTCCGGAATAGGGTTTTTGGTACATCGTCTTAGAGGTTTTCATAATCTTGTCTTTTCGGGTTCGATTTCTTTGGGCTTGGTTAGATTGGGAGAACATGTTTAGAATGGGTACATTCATTAAATATAAGCCTAGTGCACTTGGATGTGTATCTTAAGACTATTTACATTTTTGTCGGAAGGTAAGGCGCACTAATGTAAAGATTACAGTACACAGTGTAGCTAAAAATTGCATGGTTCAGCTAAATGCGCGAGGGTGAGTATGCCTGCACGGAAATGGTTAGGAAAATGCTTTCCTTGTTTCCAACATAATATCGATAGTTACGTAAAAGTAAAGTTTCATAATAAAATATATTTTATTTTCACTCTGGACGCCCCCTTTTGCGAACGTCTGACAAACATCCAAGAGTATCAATTGTCTCAAAATTTGTCGTTCGGTTTCGGACTTAAATTGTAGGTCCCTTTCACTCGCACAAGCAAATGGTTGGAGCAGCTAGGTTTTAGGCCCTGTATGGACCGTAAATGCCTAATATTTTATTTTCACCATAAAAAAATGCTACTGGCATTTTAAAACTGTTATTTTACAAACAAAAACAGCGAATGATTTCGACAACGATAATACCACATTTATCAAAGAAATGCTTAAAATATTCGATGATTCATTAGCATCACGATAATATCGATTCATTAATTTTGTTGAAAGGCGGGAGACATTGCGGGAGACATTGCGATGATGGCTAAGAGAGTCGAATGATTTCACGGGGTCTCGATCACCAATGAGTTTTTTTGCGCGTTTTTAAATTCAGTCAAGTAGCTCCAAATATGTGATTGGGGCACCAGCCCAGATATGAGCAATGTACTTAAGTTTGGGACAGATAAGCCCCATGTAAATTTTAGCCAGATCAGAGGCTGAAGTATTTCTTGCATTTCTTAAGCAAGTATTGACATTTCAACGAAAATATACGTCGCCGTGCCAGTTCCAACACGCGAAGATGAGGGCCGGGAACCTTCAAATGAATATGAGAAACTGAGTGGTTATTTCTAATCGATTAAGAAGAGATGATTGATTCCATTCGATAAGAGATCGTGATGTCAAATGACTTTAAAGTATCAAGTGCATCAATTTTACTTTCACCGAAATGGTGACGACATCGGTTCTACTTTTCGGTTGGATGTTTCATCAAATCACCAGTCGACCTGTTGCTGCGAAAACGTTATTGCCGGTTATTAAGAAGTTTTCGGGATTCAGGTGTTACTGCAATTGGTCGGTAGGAGCACGGAGCAGAAGATTCACATTTTTGGGGACGGGTTGGACAAATGCAATGTTACATCGTCTCGGAAAGAATGCAGAAGAACAAGATCGATAGAAAAGCTTTTGCAGGGGTTTTGCCAGCGCGGAAGAAAACCTCTTCAGAACGATTGAGGAAATACTATCTGCACCAGCGGATTTGGGAACATCAAAATCTTGAAGTACTGTGCCACTGTACGAGTGCGAAAGTGGATTGGTCTAATGGAGTTTTCTACGCGCTGGAGTACATGGGGAGATAAATCACAATCTTTATGCGTTGAGCTAGCTAGAACTAGAACTTTTTTCGCCTCCTAACAGCTCGAGTCAAAAATGGCGTTTACCTTTTGGTTCAATGCCTTTTGTTTAGGAATAAAGAAATTCATACTGAGGTGAATAATGTCTGTTATCATATCAGCAGCAGAACCCACTTCACTATCGGAAGTAAACCGTTTAATTCTTCCCATTGTGCTTTCTCGTATTGCCATACGGTTCTTTTCCGAGTTTGCTCTTTAACTGCGTTGTTGGAGTACAACAATTCGCCGATATCTCAAACGGGTCTGACGAACCAAAATGTTTGTATAGGATTTATCAGGAAAAAGGCTAAGAAACAGGTTTAGAGTGTTGGCAGTTTGACTTCTTATGCCCGGTATTCGTGCCGGCTCCAACTTGAATTGTGTTTATTGAAATCGCCCGCAATGACGATTTCAGTTCGAGTATGAAGGCTAACAATTCTTGTGATTTAATCAGACAGTCCATCGAACTCATTATAAGTTGAGTGCGGTGTTTGGGGTTCTTAACCATGTAGTGGATTCATTGCTTACGGACATAACATTTAAGCCAAAAGAAATTGTACCTATGCCGGATTGGAAAATTGGCCGTATTGAAGTTTAAGTTGGTAGGCTGCATCACTACGTACACAAACGGTCAAATAATGTATTTATATTGAAGAACCATTATAAGACCCAAAGTCATTTAGTCTAGTTAATACCTGTCATATGATGAGTAATAAAAAAAAATTTAAATGCTAAAAAGAAATCGCCCTTTAGCGTATAAGCGACATTGCACCGGAAAAACAAAGTAATACCGACTAAATACATACGTCCACCTTTATATAGACTGTACATTTGAAACTTAAACTTGTATATACTATGTCACTTGAGACAGAAATCACACTCAACCGTTGTATAGAATTAAAAATTAGTTATTCAATTGTGTTACATCAATCTTGATTACTCTGCAAAGATTTTAATGCAAATTGCATTTTATTTCTCACACTTTACCTTGGTTTAATACAATAAAACTCAACACAAACCAAATCGAATACACTTGAATCCGCACTCATTCAACGCCATCGTAAACTTCAAAATGCGTATTTGCATTTTACTGTAAGTGAGAGCGCATTCGAAAACAACAAACGTTGATTTCGAATTGAATTTGACAAACAAAAAATAAAAAAAAACAATTCAGCGCACTACAGTGCATCAGCAAATATATTCATACATAGTATATCCGCGTTAGTGCCGTGGTGGTACACCATCATTGCAGCTTGATAACAAACATTTTGTTCGATTCAACGCGTTTCCACATACCTATTCCACCAAGCCGGATTTGCATCTACCGTTTTAACTGATTTTTAACTTTTTGTATTTTTTAGTATTCTAAAGAGCAAGATTTTGGAATCGTGCTGAAATTGGAAACTCAAACGGAGTCTGTGGTAAGATATTAGGACTTCTAATCCGAATTTCCTTAACACCCTCGCTGTGTAGCAATTACATGATAAGGGTACACAATAAATCCCTTTAGTTAGCGAACATTATAAAAAAAATAAAAAAATAGATAAGTCCTAACAATTATTATGTCCCGCCTTTCGGCCCGTTGGTCCGTCTGCCACCGAGACTCCAGTCAAAATGGGTGGATGGATTTTTTTCTTACTTCGTATTTATATTCCAGGCTTACAACTCGCGGCCACTTTTTTTTTTATTCTATACCTAATTTTTAAAAAAGGTACCCACCAAACAACTGGTTTTTACATCATCGATTTTCTCAAAAATGGCTCAAAATATTTTGATCCTTCTAGAAATATAAAATGTTAATTGAGGTGAGCGTAAGAAAAAGGCTTATTCATTTTTCTAAAAATAGTCAAATAACGGTACTTTACAAAAATGCTAATATCTCAAAAATGGTTCAAGTTATTTCTTAGCAAATGTACACAGCAAATAATACCACTATTTGGAACAAATTAGTATATAGAAAATGTTTGAAATATTTTTTTTTACTTTTTAATTCACATAAAAGTTTTTTTGAATATTGGAAAATTTCACTTTTCTCAAAAACAGCTTCAACGATTTTGAATAATTTTAATGTCTTGAACTCAACCCATGTAAGTTTTCGAAGATGGCTTACTCAGTTTTTCCCAAAACATTTGATTAACTGTACTATAGGAAACCAAAATATCTCAAAAAAGAGTGACGTAGTTTCAAAGAAAATTGATATATTTTATTATTAAGAAGGAATCTCAGATTTTTGAAAAAAACTATTTTTTTTACAATGTTTTCTTCTAACAGCGACTAAAATTTTGACGAACGATAATATCAACTGCTTGAATGATTTTGATAATTTTTTAGGTAAGGAGACGCTAAAAGAAAAGCAGATAGGATGGGTGATTGCGGTTTTGAAGTTATCGGTTCTTTGAATACCTTTGATATGCAACGATAGGGAGTTCCCTAGCCTGATAGTATGAACAAAAAATATACGGGAAGAATTGAGATAGTTGTAGGAAGGTATAATAATATTTAGTCTCCTCATAAATGGAGAGAATTATTTTTTTATTATAACTGAATTCGCCTTATTTTGTTCAGTTAAAGAAAAATATCTATTTCATTCTATTGATAGAAAAATGTGATATCTATTATGGGCAAGAAATTCCAAACAAGAATAACATCAAGTAAGAAAGCAAGAGATCATTTCAACAAAACGTGCATTTGAAAGTGAAAATAAAAGAACTTTTTTATTCAAATTGCATTTTTAAATGCAATAAAAACAAATCAGTATGTAGTACATACCTACATAAAATCTACATTGTTACAATTTTTTTGTCCCGATTTTACGATTAAAGGAAATGCCTATGAGAATGTGATACGAAACCAACTCTTATAAAAGCGAAAAAGTTTTTCGTACGACACAGTTGTCCACTTTATTGTTTATTATTCATGTACTCTGCCATTTCAAGGGTTTCGCTTTATTTCCACTATACAGCCACATCACTAGTACGAATTTGCAACAACAAATCTTTTTCTTCTTCATTTGTCAATAAGAAATCCTGTAGATCTGGTAAAATATACAAAAATAAATACGCCAATATCGGAATGAACTCAAAAATCAAATCGAAACGAAACGGAGTAAGAGTTCAGTGAATTCTTCCTTTCCTTTGAATGAGAGCGGGTTATCCTTTTAAATAGAAGAGACTTCGATGGCAAGCAAATCGGGTATCATCTCATCACTATGCCCTGAATACATATATATTTACATACATAGAGTGTAAAGTTACGGGCATAACCTCGGTACTAAAGAACATATGAACGAAACGAATGATGATGAAAATGATGATGCCTCCACAAGGAAGGCAAGTAGTGAGAAAGAACATATTCCTTTGTCAAAAAATGCAATGCAGTTTGGCACGAATTCGATGGGTATGTATTATTATAGTCGGGATGACAAGGAAATACGGTGTTTGCCAGTTGTTTAATTTTAATTATGGGTGAAAAAGATGGGACTCACTATCATTGTAAAAATTAGCTGTGTGATAATTCATACTTGGACGTGTTTCGTTTTGTGTGCGCATTTATTTATTATTTCGCTTGTTTACTGTGCATTAGTGGTAAATGTACTATTCTATTCATAACTGTTAACTATCCTAACTATTTATGTTGATCTAATATTTTTACTTGATCAGTTTTTGATTAACATTGTGTATTTTTTAATTGCTTGACAAGCCTTTTTTTTCTTCTCTTGTCTTTGTTTTTTTTCGAAATTTATTTGAATTTTATAGAATCTTTCTTTTACTTTGAATTGGATTATTGCTTCTCTTTTTCTTTTTTTTGTCATTAATTGCCGAATATAATCTCCAACCTAGGTATTTTTATAATTTGTCCCCAACTATCAGTGAACCCTTTGATGTAACTGGCTAATGCGTCGTACAGTAAACTACTTTATTCAGAAGGAAGGATCGCAATGATATTCCTTGTGTCCGAGTATCCCAGACCACAGAGAGCAGACAGACAATACTGACTGCTGGAATATTTCCGGAAAGTGTTGCATCAAACGACGCATTTTCTTGACCGTTTGTACCGTAAAACACCTGTTCGCCGTATGGCACGGGTGACTCACTCACTTCTATCTGCGCACTGTACTTGAGAATTTGCGATCTGAGAATAACGGATTCACGGTATTCAATGATGAAAACCATACTGATACAGTTGTCGCCAATGGCCGATATGCATCACACTTGGTTGTGTCGAAGGATGATTTTCTGTGCATCTGGTGTCCGAAAAGTCGCATTGAGACACCTGCCTCTGGAGGCTGTAGATATTTTCACCAACGCTCTTTAGAAATGGGTTAAAAAATGCACATTAACCTTCACTTTGGTAGCTAGCTGTGGTACGCCCTATCCCGAAGAAAGGTAAAGATGGGACGAACCCTACCAATCTCCGGTCGATTAGTTTGCTTCCGAATGTTAGCAACGTCTTTGAAAAAGGTGTCAGGAGCGCTGTTAAAGTGTGTCGGGGACAATAACTTAATTCCGGACAAGCAGTTTGGTTTCATGGCGGCGAATGACACTAGTAATGCCGCGTCGAAATTGGTTTCCGACATACAGTGGAATAAATGAAAGGTCCAATGCATGGGTGCTTGTTTGGTTGATTTTGAGAAGGCATTCGACACCGTATGGTAAGAGGGACTTTTCTACAAGTTGAAAGATGGGAGATGTCTGAACCTTTGCTTTATATAATTTATAAAGGGCTCATGCAAATAAGGGATGATATCCCGGTATTGTACCACCGCTACCACAGCGCGAGAGATATGCGGGTCATCCACGGTGGAGACGTCGCTATTGTTCATTAATTCCTCCGTTTTAGTACCGCAATAGCCGAGAAGGTCAAAACACCCTCCCAGGACGGTGTGTTACTATAGGTAACATGTAGCATCCTCTTAGTTCTTGGAGTTTGTGGGAGAGGCCGGGGTCACCAACTTGTGTTGGTACTACCGGGAGGTGACTGGCGCTATAAGTCAGCGCACACGACGACTGCCTGGCGCCAAAAAAGCAATTGTGATTTTGATGTGATTGTGATGTTGCGTAAGGCAAGTAGTGCCCAGAATCCTAATGATAGTAGAAAAAAGTCACGTAGGTTAAGTGGTGACGTGAAATAAAGCCAAACGAAATAAGACCAAATTCCAAATTTGGCATCATTTCGCTTTCGAAAGCGAAATATAGCCAATTTGGCTTTATTTCGTCATGCAAAACGAAATAATACCAAAAAACTAATGGAAATAAGACCAAACCACTTTGTTGTGCGCAAATGTGCAACTATATTCGATTTGTTTGCCTACAATTATGTTATGAGACTTAACGGTTAAGTTAGATATTGTACTGTTTATGCAATCTACTTTCGATTTCGCAACTAATCCCATAAACAGTGCAATGTATATGGGGGGGCATGCTGCCCCCCTGCAACCCCCCTGGTTGGTGTCACTGTTTGATTTGGGCTAGTTGCGAGGGCAAATTGTTGAAAGCTGTTAACTTGGTTTAATTTCACTTTGGAAAACGAAATAAAGACAAATTTTGGGAATTCGGCCTTATTTCGTTTGGTTTTATTTCACGTCACCAGGTTAAGTAAGTTAAGAAGTGTAGGCAGTTTAAAGTTTAATTTTTATAAAAATATAAAATTTGATATAGTTGCCGAGTTTTCTCGATGATTTCAAATGTAAGATTAGTCCATAAAACAGTTTTTAGGCCGAAAGGCAATAATTATAAGGTTATAGTTAAATTAAGAGCGTGCTCCTATGGACCAATAATTTGAAATAAGTATCCTGTAAGTTTTAAGTTAGATTTACTAATTTTTTTCTAGTATGTAAATTGATATAAGCTAATAATAAATAAAAATGAATTTGAAAGTCAAAGTCGAAGACTAATGCCGCATCATCAACCGACTGGCAATTATATCTTTTTTTGTTTATTTTCTGTTTCTAAAATTTCCTTTTTTTAAAATCACAATTTCAAAATGGATTCCAGGGCTTATAAATGCTTGAAATCTAAAAATTTCTCCAATCACCTTTATGTCAGCTATTTGAGAAAAGTGTCATCTATTTTGGGCATAAGATTGACAAAAATGGCTCACATAAGACCCCAGAGAAAGTGAAAGTTATATTAATAATTCAACCGCCTACACACTTAACTCATCTAAGTCTATTTCTAAGTATGCTAAACTACTACCACAAATTAATACCAGATTTACCGATGAAATTGCATTCCCTGTACCATCTGCTAAGGAAAGATAGGTAATACTTGTGGACTCCAGAGTGTCAGCATTCGTTTGACGGTCTTAAAATAGAAATAAACTTTCCACCCATTCAAGCAAAAGACGCGTCACTAGTCGGGTTGTCGGCAATATCATCTCATGACACCGAACAGGGTGAAAGGGCCAATAGCATTTGCTTCAAGGAGTATGAGTAAAGCAGACGTTAATTGCAGACAGTTGGACAAAGGCAAAGAAGCCACAGCCATCTATTTGGGACTATACGAATTCTTCAATTACTGTTACGGGAGGGATTTCGTGCTCATAATGGATATTCAAAAATATTCGGAACTGAAGAAAATTGAAGACACTGTTCCACTAGGAAGTGTCCTAGGACCTAACATGACAACCTTTGCAGATGATATTGTAATATTGGTGCCTGATAAATGAGTTGAGAAGGCGGCAGAAAAACTGCAAAATGCAGGTAACAAAGTAAGAGGACGTATCAATGGCATATCAAAATCAATGAGACAAGATCAGCTCATTTTTACTTTACGAATAGAAAGATAAACATTGTTCCTATATCTCCAAATGAAGGCTTTTTAACTAGATTTTTCCTTCAATACTAGTTGTCAGTCTGTTTTAGTGATTGCATTAAAATTATACTATTTTCAATAGCAAGGTAGATTCATACAATGAATTAATTAACCATTCTTTCAATGTTTCTACCAAATAAATATAGCAAAAACAATTTTCCTATATTCATTAACAGCCTCTTAGCGGAGTCAGCCACCTTGACGTGCGCACCATCACCGCAAACAAATTCGATGGTGCGGAGGCTTACGACGCAAAGAGTCATCGGGCTAGTAAGGGCCAGGCCGCTCCCACGCCACCCTTACATACCCCCTCTGTCTCCCCCCTCCTGCCTTACTCCTTACTTACAACTTTTCGGCAATGCCCGGGGATGAATGGCTAAGGGGTTCTTAGTCGATAGCAGCGAACTTCGCATACCAGGCGAGCTCCGATTTCAAGATAGCCTTCCTGTGGTTATACGGGTAGACCACGGGCGACCTTCCTATCCCGTTTACTCGTGGGAATCAAAATAGATCGGTTAAACAAAAAACAAATAGAGAATGATGCCTCTACAACTGCATCATCAACTAGGGATGTTTCAGAACAGCCTGCTTTACCAACTGGGGATGTTTTAGAACAGCCTGTCGTAAATGACGTGACACCTGCCAATCGGGAAGGGTCACAAACCACGGATTCGGAGATGATGAGCTTAGAAGAGAACTTGTCTCTATGCAATGTTAGCATACTCTCGGGTGAAGTGCATCCCATGAATACAGGCGCGCCGGAGACCTCTGGCATAACTGCACAGACTGAGTCTAAGCGCGTCAAATTCATACCATCCGAACAGTGCCGTTTTAAGCGTGCGCTGAAAAAGGGGAAAAACGTAGATCAGGTCAGAATACTTGCTCTGTCGACAGCGGTCGACCTAGGCTCCGAGGTGAAGCGTACTAGATTCGAGGACAATACGCCGCCCCAATCCGAAGCGAAACGAGCTCGCACAGGAAATACAGCCGTCGACAAAGTCTCCAATAGAGATATAGCGAGCTTTGTAAGACTGGGTGTAGTACCTGTGGATCTGGATCGCAATCCTCTCAGTAATGAGCAAATGGCTCAGATTCAGGAGAGGATTATGGACATCACCATCGAACAACGTGATGAGGGGACCAAACCAGCCTTCCGCGGTACAACTTTCATAGCCGGATGGCTAATGATAGTATGTGCGGACGCTACCACTGCAGAGTGGATGAAAACAAACTTCGCGAAGCTCAAAGAGAAATGCTGGATGGAAATGACGCTTGTGGGGGAAGAACTTTTCCCGAAACCACATATCGTCAGAGCCTTCTTCCCACATAGTACCGGAGTAGCGAATGAAAGAAAACTGGCAATTCTAGATGGCCAGAATAAAGAACTCAACACCAGAACGTGGAGACTTCTGCAGAGATCTGACGACAGAGATGGTGCCCATATGGTCCTTGCTGTCAACGAAAGCACGATGAAGCGACTTGTTGAGCTAAAGGGGATGGTCTCGTTCAGGTTTGGACAGATCAAAATAATCCTCAAGAGCGCGGACAAATCGACGAATCAGGCATTAAGAGACAACCAAAGGAAGGCTACAACATCAGGGGCTAGTATTAGTACTGCCACTGATGCTACAGAAAATGATAAGCCATCCACAAGCGTCAATAGTAGCGCCACACCACCAGTGGCTGGCATTAGTGCTGCCACGGGTAACTCAGTTGCTTAAACAACTGTGGTGCTGGATGCTAATACAAAGGCGAACAAAACAGAAAGCACAAACGCGCACCGTAACCGCTTTAGGCCAAAACTGGCGGCCGAACGGGCACATACAAGCGGGAAAATGGACAGAACACCAGAAGTCCAAGGGGGAAACAAAGTGGTCTCTTTCAACAGGGTTACGTACGATGAAGGGGTGATAACAAACCTCATAGAGTGCGTAATCCCGAGTACGTGAAGATGAAATGACGTCTCTAACTGTGCTGCAGGCAAACCTGCACCGCGCTATGGGTGCATCGGACACCTATAGCCAAAGATGTGCCGAAAGGAACGTCGCTCTTGGTTTAATCCAGGAACCATGGGCAACTACAGGTAAGATCTTTGGTCTTAACAGCAGAAATAGAGAGCTAATTTTTGCCAAAGTTAATTTCAGACCTACGAGTAGGGCAGCTCTTTCCATTGCGAAAGATATAAAATTCTCTCTCATTCCAGGTTTCAATACTAGGGACCTGGTGGCCGTTTTAATTGAACGCCACAATGGCCATGTGATACACAAGTTTGTATGCGCATCGGCGTATTTTGCTGGGGGCATAGAGGAGGTACCACCTACACCAGTACAGGAACTTGTCCAGTACTGCCAAACTCAGCAAATACATCTTGTTATCGGCTGCGACACGAATGCACATCACCAGATTTGGGGCAGCCGAGACACAAACAAAAGAGGTGAGTTACTTTTAGATTACCTATATAGTAAAGACCTAGTTATTCTAAATAAGGGAGATAAGCCCACTTTTAGGAACAGTATACGAGAAGAAGTTTTAGACCTTACTCTCTCGTCTCCTTTTATACAAAACATTGTAGAGGACTGGCACGTGTTTGATGAAGCTTCTCTGTCTGATTTTTTTTTTTTTTGACTTTTAAATTCATTTTTATTAATTATTAGCTTATATCAACTTATATACTAGACAAAAATGAGTAAATCTAACTTAAAATTAACAGGATACTTATTCTAGATTATTGATCCTTATGCGGACGCCCTAAACTTAACTCTATCTTATAATTATTGCCTTTCGGCCTAAAAACTATTTTACGAACTAATCTTACATATTATGTTTTCATCGAGAAAATTTTTAAGAAAACTCGGCATCTTTATCAAATTTTATATTTTTATATAAAAAAACAAATTACAAACTACCTACTCTACTTACTTAAACTACTTAACATATTCTAACTATAATTAGGATTCTGAGCACTCGTTGCATTACGAAACAAGTGGTCAAATTCCCAATTGCTTTCCGAGCGCCTGGCAGTCGTCAACGTGCACACGCGCCGCCGTGAGCTGACTGATGCCTTACAGAATCAATCACCTCCCGGAAGCACCACCACAAGTTGGCGAGCCCGGCCCCTCCCAGAAACGCCCTAGCTAACTTAATCTATCTTACAAACTAAGAGGATGTTACCTAGAGTAACGCACCGTCTTGGGAGGGCATGTTGAACCCCCTCCCAGAAACGCCCTAGCTAACTTAATCTATCTTACAAACTAAGAGGATGTTACCTAGAGTAACGCACCGTCTTGGGAGGGCATGTTGAACCCTCCACCCTCAAAAAGCCACCAAAATTCGGCAAATTGCTTTTCTGTATCGAATTTATCCCTCTCCGCTATTGCGGTACTAAAACGGAGGAGCTCATGAGCATTGGCGACGTCCTCGCCGCGGAGGAGCCGCTTATCTCTCGCACTGCGGTAGCGGTGGTATAATACCGGGATACCATCCCTCGTCTGTACCAGCCCTTTTGCATCAATATGGATAAATGCCTCTGGCGGGATAAAGCCAGACCGGAGCGTACTCTCTATGTACATTTCATTGGGGTAGTAAGCCCCAAAGATCAGACTATTGTCGCTGGCCATCGCCCTTGCAACGTGCCTTCGAGTCACCTTAATGAGGAAATTGTCAATCCTATTCAACTGAGCCCCATCGTATAGGACCTTGTTGGGATAGTATTTTATATAGTTGGATTCAGGCGTTCGGAACAACCGGAGACAGGTCCTAAGACATTGTCTCTCCAAAACCCGAATCTTTTCCATATAGCTAGGCGCTATATTAAACCATAATGGACAACCATAAGCGATGATCGGCCTTATAAGGGCCACGTAGCAAATGACCTTCACTCTGGAGTCAAGTTGACTGCTATGAAACAGTCTCCTTGTTAGAGCATAAGCCTTCTTGGCCCCAGCAAGACAAGCAACTATATGTCTATCGAAATACAGATACTGGTCAAGCCAGATACCTAGATATCTAACTGCGCTTCTCACCGCCAATGGCTGCCCATTTTGTCCAATAATGGCCAATTTTTTCCAGTTTTTTCTGGTATCCCTAGAGGCCCCAGCCAATGGAGTTCTGAACAAGATTGTTTCCGTCTTCTGAAAGTTGATTTTCAACTTCCAGTCGTCGCAATATCGCTTAATTTGATCGAAGTCACGCTGCAAAAGGATATTAATGACCTCGATTTTAGGACCTGATCTGTATGCCACCAAATCGTCGGCATACGCTATAGCATGGCTGAGTGAACCCACCAGATCACTCGTGTAAATGTTAAACAGGATCGGAGAATTGACCGCCCCCTGCTGTAAACCGTTTTTAATTTCAAAGACTCTGCTCGAAGTCACGTTGCCACATTTGACAACGAACTTCTTTCCCATAAGCATATTATAAATTACATATAGCAAAGGTTTGTGCATCCCCCGCCTGGTCAACTTGTAGAAAAGTCCCTCTAACCATACGGTGTCGAAAGCCTTCTCAAAATCAACCAGACAAGCACTCGTGCATTGGTTCTTGCATTTATTCCACTGAATGTCGGAAACCAGTTTCGACGCGGCATGAATAGTGTCATGCCTCGCCCTGAAACCAAACTGGTTGTCCGGAATTATGTTATTGTCCTCGACCCACTTTAACAGGGCTCTATTGACAACTTTTTCGAAGACCTTGCTAATATTCGGAAGCAAGCTAATTGACCGGAGATTGGCAGGGTTCGTCCTATCTTTACCTTTTTTCGGGATAGGGTGTACCACAGCTATCTTCCAATGCGCCGGATAATGTGCATTATTCAGCGCATTGTTAAACAGCGTGGTGAAAATATCTACAGCCTCCAGAGGCAGGTGTCTCAATACGACGTTTGGGACACCATCCATCCCCGCCGACTTTTTATTCTTTAGTGACTCGAAGATGCACAGAAGATCATCCTTCGACACGAACAAGTGCGATGCATCTCGGCCATTGGCGACAACTGCATTAGCATGGTTTTCATCAGTGAACACGGTGAATCCGTTATTCTCAGATCGCCAATTCTCAAGTTCGGTGCGCAGATCGAAGTGGCTCACCAGAGCCCTATTCTCAATGTCGTGGTTACGGCGAACAGGATTGTTCACCGTATACACGGCCTCGAAACAAGCGCCCAGCAAATCCACCTTCTCCTGTGGGTCCTCGACCACGAAAAAATCGTCGTTTGAAGCGACACTTTCTGGACTTATTCCAGCAGTCAGTACCGTCTGTCTGTTCTCTGCTGTCTGGGAGATTCGAACACAAGGAATATCATTGTGATCTTTCCTCCTGAACAACTTATTTATCTGTGGGAACATATTCGGACTACAGGTTTTAATAGCCCGAATTTTATTGCCCCAATACAGACTTACAGATTTTTTGTAATTTTCTTTTATCAGCTGTTTCAGGATTCGGATCTCTGAATTCAGCATCCTTACCTCCGGGTCGTTGCGATCAGTAAATTGCCTGTACAGCCGTTTAAGCCTCGAGAGCAGTCTACTTTTCTGTCGGTATAGTGCGTCGATTGTAGGGTTTCTGTACTTTTCTGTCTGGTCGTCGTCGGAACGCCCTACTCGAGGAATAGTTCGTTCCATAGTTCGTTTGATGGCGTCGTTCATTTGCAATAAATGCCGATCAATGTCATCATTTGTCATGTTACTGTTTGTCAGTGGGTCGATCCCACTCGAACGTATATCTCGCTTTAAAAATCTGGAGAAGCGCGACCATTGTGCCCTCCGATAATCGAATGAACACACTGCTTCGTACTCCTCCAGCAGCGTTTGCTCGTTCGGGATCCGTATTGCGGCGGCGAGTCCGTAGTGGTCACTATCGTACTCAAACGCACGCAAACAGTTCCGCGTGTATTGGTCTATATTGGTCAGTTGAAGTCTTGCGTCCGTTAAGGCCAAGTCCAGGAAAGCACCGCTTCTTGGGAAAGAAGGGATATCCGTCGCGTACAACTCGAGGTTGTACTCAATCATATTGAGGCGCCACCAGTCGTGAAACTGGTTGCCCCTGGGATTTGCAGTAACATTTCCCCATGACGCATGTTTGGCATTAATATCTCCGGCCAAGAAGTAATAATTCTCCTCCGAGTTCAGCTGCAGACTACGAAAAAGTGTCTCGAGCTCTGTCATAAATTGGTTGGGTGGAGGTGCTGCAGGTGCGTAAAGTGACACCACATACACTCTCCTCCGGCTATGGAGAGGAATGCATATAATGCATGCTTCCAACAACTGGAACCTACGCACGTCCCCGCTATATATAACCCTATGGCGCAGGCCTTTTCGAATTAAGATTCCAACCCCACCTCCTTGAGTGGAGTGAGGCAGGTCTCTTCTTATTACATTATAATTTTTGTATCCCAATTTGTGCTTCTGATTTAGCTTAGTTTCGCTAACCAAAAGCACATCCGGGTTTTCGGTTTTCAACAAATTGGCAAGTGACGTTCTTTTCTCGATCCTGACTAGTGAATTAACATTCACAGCAAGGATCTTTAAGTTTCCCTCATCCAGCGCAGCCATTAGATTTATGGCACACCAGACCCCACAAACAGCTCCGAATAGATAAAGTCAATTCGGGCCGCTTGTTCATTTAATTGTTTCTGGAACTTGTCGATCTTTCCGTGCAGAGACAGAAGGATCGATTTTAAGTCCAGATCCACCTCTGGTGCCTTTTGGGCTACCTTTGGTTGGATTGATGTCATGTGGGCTTGACCCGGTCCAGCTGCCATTTGGGCAAAGGACACGTTGGGTGCCACAAAATTCGAGAACGCGCGACTCTTTTGACGCCTATCGTCTTCCGACTGCTGTTTGCGGGCCTGGACTCGCTTTTTCAGCTCCTGGTACTTTGGGCAACCCCTGAAGTTGGCGGGATGCCCAGAGTTCCTGCAGAGCACACAAGAGAGGACACCCCGGTCTTCGACTCTCTCCTTGCCAAGAGAACATTCACCATGTTTGTGGTCTTTGTCGCACTTGACGCATCTAAACTGCATGTTGCAGTTAGCTGCGGCGTGCCCGAACCTTTGGCAGCGCATACATTGAAGTATGCGATCTGACCTCTTTATTTTCTCCCACCTTACAGCATGGTAGTACAGGAAGCGGATATTTCGCAGCCTGTCGATTTTGCTGTCGGGAGTGAGCTGAACCAGGAAGAATGGTAAGTGACGGTTCCCACCCCTTGCCACAGCCGAGGAAAACGGCTTGACCCCCACGAACTTGAGGTCATCGCTTTCAAAGTTCTTTAGCTCTCTTTCGAGCTCCTCCGTTTTTATTGAGGGATCAATTCCCTTTAATAAAACGGTTTTTAGCTTTTGCTCTCTTGGGGTGTACGTAAAGTACTCGGTCTTAACCTCTCCCAAGGCGGTGCGCACCCTATTGTACTCCTCTATTTCTTCACAAATAATTATATGTTTATTGGCCGATAGCCTTTTAACATGAAAGTTCTTTGTTATAAGCCTACATAACCTTATACTATCACTTATATCGAAATTACTCACATTAATCGGTGGAATTTTGTTCTTCCTTGCTGGTTTCTGCTGCTGTTGCTGCTTTGACTGCTGTTGCTGATTTGGCTGCAGTTGCTGCTTTTGCTGCTGCTGTTGCTGCTTTTGTTGGTTCTGTTGCTGTTGTCGTTGTTGTTGCTTCTGTTGATGTTGTTGCTGGATTTGCTCCCTCAGCACTATTTGTTGTTGCTGCTGCTGTACTTTTTTCAGCCTCAACTGCTCACGTTTCTCAAGGAGCTCTTTGATGAGTTGGTCAAGCTGAGCCTCCTCATCATCTTCCTCTCTATCCTCCATTTGGATGACATTGCTATCATCGTCGTCGACCGGTAGGTCCCTGAAGGAGTTTCCCTCTCCGACGTACCGGCCCGCTCGCACTTCAGCTTCGTAAGAGCTGGTGTTATCCGTGTCATCATCGGTACCAGCCATCGATGATTCCACATTAGGGCCTGCCAGGTTCGCCCTTCTCTTCGCAGAAAGATTCGGCTTCGGATTAAGCTTCCGTCGCCTCTTCTCCACCTTTCGAAACTCCTCCTTCTCTACTTCTGTAGCTGGGTTTTCAGCTGCTGCTACTGACTTTGTTGGTGCTGGTATTGCCTGCGAGAACACTCGCCTAGGCAACGATCGACCCGTTGTTGTTGCTGCAATTGGTGCCATTTTAGAAGCATGTGCAGCTACTGCCCTTGGCATACACACTGCTGCTGCTGCTGTTCTCGTTGCTGTTGCTATTGTTGTTGTTGTTGCTGATGTTATTGCTGCTGCTGTTGTTGCTGCTGTTGCTGCTTTCGTTACTGCTGTTGTTGCTGCTGTTGTTGCTGCTGATTTTTTTGCCGGCTCACGTGTTCGCACCACACGTCGCAACGGCACACCCACACCCGTAAGCGGGACCACCGATTTTCCGGGGTCCATCGCCTGATAATGCGGCACTTTTTTTGTTTATTTTTGTGTCTCTATCACTATATTTCCGAAAAAAAAATAAAATTAAAAAATTGAAGACTGGCCGAGAATCGAACCCAAGTCTCCGGCGTCAAAGTCGGACGCCTTTGACTTTGACTTTGAAATTCATTTTTTTTATTCATTGATAAATATCTACTTACATACTAGACAAAAATGATTAAACCTAACTTAAAATTAACAGGATACTTATTCTTATTTATTGGTCCTTATGCGAACGCTCTAAACTTAACTATATCTTAGAATTATTGCCTTTCGGCCTACGAACTATTTTACGAACTAATCTTACATATATATTCCTCGAGAAAATTTATTAAAACTCGGTTTCATTATTGAGATTTTATATAAAACAAATTACAAACTACCTATTCTACTTACTTAAACTACTTAACGTATTCTAACTATAATTAGGATTCTGAGCACTCGTTGCCTTGCGCAACAAGTGGTCAAAATCCCAATTGGTTTCCGAGCGCCTGGCAGTCGTCAACGTGCACACGCGCCGCCGTGAGCCGACTGAAGCCTTACAGCGTCAGTCAACTCCCAGAAGCACCACCACACGTTGGCGAGCCCGGCCTCTCCCAAAAACGCCCTAGCTGACTTAATCTAACTTATAAGCTAAGAGGAAGTTACCTAGAGTAACGCACCGTCCTGGGAGGGCATGTTGACCCCTCCCCCCTCAACAAGCCACCAAAATTCGGCGAATTGCTTTTCCGTGTCGAATCTATCCCTCTCCGATATTGCGGTACTAAAACGGAGGAGCTCATGAGCATTGGCAACGTCCCCGTAATGGAGGAGCCGCTTATCTCTCGCGCTGCGGTAGCGATGGTATAAGACCGGAATACCATCCCTCGTCTGTACCAGCCCTTTTGCATCAATATGGATAAATGCCTCTGGCGGGATAAAGCCAGACCGGAGTGTACTCTCAATGTACATTTCATTGGGGTAGTAAGCCCCAAATATCAGACTATTGTCGCTGGCCATCGCCCTTGCAACGTGCCTTCGAGTGACCTTAATGAGGAAATTGTCAATCCTATTCAACTGAGCCCCATCGTATAGGACCTTGTTGGGATAGTATTTTATATAGTTGGATTCAGGCGTTCGGAACAATCGGAGACAGGTCCTAAGACATTGTCTCTCCAAAACCCGAATCTTTTCCATATAGCTGGGCGCTATATTGAACCACAATGGACAACCATAAGCGATAATTGGCCTTATAAGGGCCACGTAGCAAATGACCTTCACTTTGGAGTCAAGTTGACTGCTATGAAACAGTCTCCTTGTCAAAGCATAAGCCTTCTTGGCCCCAGCAAGACAAGCAACTATATGTCTATCGAAATATAGATACTGGTCAAGCCAGATACCTAGATATCTAACTACGCTTCTCACCGCCAATGGCTGCCCATTTTGTCCAATAATGGCCAATTTTTTCCAGTTTTTTCTGGTATCCCTAGAGGCCCCAGCCAATGGAGTCCTGAACAAGATTGTTTCCGTCTTCTGAAAGTTGATTTTCAACTTCCAGTCGTCGCAATATCGCTTAATTTGATCGAAGTCACGCTGCAAAAGGATATTAATGACCTCGATTTTAGAACCTGATCTGTATGCCACCAAATCGTCGGCATACGCTATAGCATGTCTGAGTGAACCCACCAGATCACTCGTGTAAATGTTAAACAGGATCGGAGAATTGACCGCCCCCTGCTGTAAACCGTTTTTAATTTGAAAGACTCTGCTCGAAGTCACGTTGCCACATTTGACTACGAACTTCTTTCCCATAAGCATATTATAAATCACATATAGCAAAGGTTTGTGCATCCCCCGCCTGGTCAACTTGTAGAAAAGTCCCTCTAACCATACGGTGTCGAAAGCCTTCTCAAAATCAACCAGACAAGCACCCGTGCATTGGTTCTTGCATTTATTCC
Organism: Portevinia maculata; assembly: GCA_949715645.1. NCBI lineage: Eukaryota > Metazoa > Arthropoda > Insecta > Diptera > Syrphidae > Portevinia > Portevinia maculata. Next base: position 50,712,365 of record OX454525.1, read on the forward strand.
ACTGAATGTCGGAAACCAGTTTCGACGCGGCATGAATAGTGTCATGCCTCGCCCTGAAACCAAACTGGTTGTCCGGGATTATGTTATTGTCCTCGACCCACTTTAACAGGGCTCTATTGACAACCTTTTCAAAGACCTTGCTAATATTCGGAAGTAAGCTAATTGACCGGAGATTGGCAGGGTTCGTCCTATCTTTACATTTTTTCGGGATAGGGTGTACCACAGCTACCTTCCAATGCGCCGGATAATGTGCATTATTCAGCGCATTGTTAAACAGCGTGGTGAAAATATCTACAGCCTCCAAAGGCAGGTGTCTCAATACGACGTTTGGGACACCATCCATCCCCGCCGACTTTTTATTCTTTAGTGACTCGAAGATGCACAGAAGATCATTCTTCGACACGAACAAGTGCGATGCATCTCGGCCATTGGCGACAACTGCATTAGCATGGTTTTCATCAGTGAACACGGTGAAACCGTTATTCTCAGATCGCCAATGCTCAAGTTCGGTGCGCAGATAGAAATGGCTCACCAGAGCCCTATTCTCAATGTCGTGGTTACGGCGAACAGGATTGTTCACCGTATACACGGCCTCGAAACAAGCGCCCAGCAAATCCACTTTCTCCTGTGGGTCCTCGACCACGAAAAAATCGTCGTTTGAAGCGACACTTTCTGGACTTATTCCAGCAGTCAGTACTGTCTGTCTGTTCTCTGCTGTCTGGGAGATTCGAACACAAGGAATATCATTGTGATCTTTCCTCCTGAACAACTTATTTATCTGTGGGAACATATTCGGACTACAGGTTTTAATAGCCCGAATTTTATTGCCCCAATACAGACTTACAGATTTTCTGTAATTTTCTTTTATCAGATGTTTCAGGATTCGGATCTCTGACTTCAGCATCCTTACCTCCGGGTCGTCGCGATCAGTAAATTGCCTGTACAGCCGTTTAAGCCTCGAGAGCAGTCTACTTTTCTGTCGGTATAGTGCGTCGATTGTAGGGTTTCTGTACTTTTCTGTCTGGTCGTCGTCGGAACGTCCTACCCGAGGAATAGTTCGTTCCATAGTTCGTTTGATGGCGTCGTTCATTTGCAATAAATGCCGATCAATTTCATCATTTGTCATGTTACTGTTTGTCGGTGGGTCGATCCCACTCGAACGTAAATCTCGCTTTAAAAATCTGGAGAAGCGCGACCATTGTGCCCTCCGATAATCGAATGAACACACTGCTTCGTACTCCTCCAGCAGCGTTTGCTCGTTCGGGATCCGTATTGCGGCGGCGAGTCCGTAGTGGTCACTATCGTACTCAAACGCACGTAAACAGTTCCGCGTGTATTGGTCTATGTTTGTCAGTTGAAGTCTTGCGTCCGTTAAGGCCAAGTCCAGGAAAGCACCGCTTCTTGGGAAGGAAGGGATATCCGTCGCGTACAACTCGAGTTTGTACTCAATCATATTGAGGCGCCACCAGTCGTGAAACTGGTTGCCCCTGGGATTTGCAGTAACATTTCCCCATGCCGCATGTTTGGCATTAATATCTCCGGCCAAGAAGTAATAATTCTCCTCCGAGTTCAGCTGCAGACTACGAAAAAGTGTCTCGAGCTTTGTCATAAATTGGTTGGGTGGAGGTGCTGCAGGTGCGTAAAGCGACACCACATACATTCTCCTCCGGCTATGGAGAGGAATGCATATGATGCATGCTTCCAACAACTGGAACCTACGCACGTCCCCGCTATATATAACCCTATGGCGCAGGCCTTTTCGAATTAAGATTCCAACCCCACCACCTTGAGTGGAGTGAGGCCGGTCTCTTCTTATTACATGATAGTTTTTGTATCCCAATTTATGCTTCTGATTTAGCTTAGTTTCGCTAACCAAAAGCACATCCGGGTTTTCGGTTTTCAACAAATTGGCAAGTGACGTTCTTTTCTCGATCCTGACTAGTGAATTAACATTCACAGCAAGGATCTTTAAGTTTCCCTCATCCAGCGCAGCCATTAGACTTATGGCACACCAGACCCCACAAACAGCTCCGAATATATAAAGTCAATTCGGGCCGCTTGTTCATTTAATTGTTTCTGGAACTTATCGATCTTTCCATGCAGAGACAGAAGGATCGATTTTAAGTCCAGATCCACCTCTGGTGCCTTTTGGGCTACCATTGGTTGGTTTGATGTCATGTGGGCTTGACCCGGTCCAGCTGCCATTTGGGCAAAGGACACGTTGGGTGCCACAAAATTTGCGAACGAGCGACTCTTATGACGCCTATCATCTTCAGACTGCTGTTTGCGGGCCTGGACTCTCTTTTTCAATTCTTGGTACTTTGGACAACCCCTGAAGTTGGCGGGATGTCCAGAGTTCCTGCAGAGCACACAGGAGAGTACACTCCGGTCTTCGACTCTCTCCTTACCTAGAGAGCATTCACCATGTATGTGGTCCTTATCGCACTTCACGCATCTAAACTGCATGTTGCAGTTAGCTGCGGCGTGCCCGAACCTTTGGCAGCGCATACATTGAAGTATGCGATCTGACCTCTTTATTTTCTCCCACCTTACAGCATGGTAGTACAGGAAGCGGATATTTCGCAGCCTGTCGATTTTGCTGTCGGGAGTAAGCTGGACTAGGAAGAATGGTAAGTGACGGTTACCACCCCTTGCCACAGCGGAGGAAAACGGCTTGACCCCCACGAAATGGAGGTCGTCGCTTTCAAAATTCTTTAGCTCTCTTTCAAGCTCCTCCGTTTTAATTGAGGGATCGATTCCCTTCAGTACCACGGTTTTTAACTTTTGCTGCCTTGGGGTGTACGTGAAGTACTCGGTTTTCACCTCTCCCAAAGCGGCGCGCACCCTCTGGTACTCCTCTATTTTTTCACATATAATTATGTGATTGTTAGCAGAAAGCCTTTTCACATGGAAATTTTTTGTTATTAATTTACAAATCCTAATACTATCTACAATGTCGAAATTACTCACGTTAATGGGTGGTATTTTGTCCTTCCGTGACTGTTTAGATTGTTGTTGTTGTTGTTGTTGTTGTTGTTGTTGTTGTTGTTGTTGTTGTTGGTGTTGTTGTTGATGTTGTTGGTGTTGATGTTGTTGGTGTTGTTGTTGTTGATGTTGCCGTTGTTGTTGCTTCACCTACAGTTGTTGTTGCACTTGCTGCTTGAGCACAGCTTGTTGTTGCTGTTGCTGCAGCTTCTTTCTGCGCAACTGGTCGCGCTTCTCCAGCAGCTCTTTTATGAGCTTGTCCAGCTGCGCCTCCTCATCATCCTCTTTTTCGTCGTCCATTTGTACGACTTCCTCGTCATCGACCGGTAAGTCCTTGAAGGAGTTTCCCTCTCCGACGTACCGGCCCTCTCCTCCATCATACTCATAAGAGCTGGAGTGTGCTCCGTCATCATCGGATGCAGCCACCGATGATGCCACACTATGGCCTGCCAAGTTTAACCTTCTTTTGGCTGAAAGGTTCGGCTTCGGATTTAACTTCCGCCGGCGTTTTTCCACTGTCCTATACTCCTCGCTTACAGTTACTGCTGGCGTTGTAGCGAGAGCTTTTATTGTTGGCGTTGTTGTTGTTGCTGTTGTTGTTGTTGATGTTTTTGTTGCTGGTGTTGCCTGCGTAGATCCCCGCCTGGGCAACGCGGAACACGCTGTTGGGCTTGGTGTCATGGCATTTAAAGCTGCCTTTGGCATACAAGCTGCCGCTGTTTTTGTGACTGCTGTTGCAGCTTTCGTTACTGCTGTTACTGCTGTTGTTGCTGCTGTTGTTGCTGCTGCTGTTGTTGCTGCTGTTGTTGCTGCTAATTTGTTTGCCGGCTCACGTGTTCGCACCACACGTCGCAACGGCACACCCACACCCGTAAGCGGGACCACCGATTTTCCGGGGTCCATCGCCTGATAATGCGGCACTTTTTTTTTGTTTATTTTTGTGTCTCTATCACTATATTTCCGATAAAAAAATAAAATTAAAAAATTGAAGACTGGCCGAGAATCGAACCCGAGTCTCCGGCGTCAAAGTCGGACGCCTAGCTTACTAAGCCAACTTTGGACTTAAAAAACACTTGGCTAAATCGCTGTTATAATCGATACACTATCCTTTTTCCCGCTGAACACTAACTAGCCGACCTATCTCGATGAGAGCTGCGGAACGACTGAAAAGTCGGACGCCTAACTTACTAAGCCAACTTTGGACTTGAAAATACTTGGCTAAATCACTTTTATTATCGATACACTTTCCGTTTTTCCCGCTGAACACTAACTAGCCGACCTATCTCGATGAGAGCTGCGGAACGACTCGGTTCTCTGTCTGATCATATGCATATTATGTTCAGGCTGCGATGCAACACCGAGTGCGCGCCGGTCAAATACAATAATAAATTAACTAACTGGAGAACCTATAGTGAAAATCTGGCAATCAGAACTTATCTGCTACCAGATTCACCACCAACACCGAGTGATGCGGACGCTGCACAATGTCAGATTAACGACATCATTATCTCATCCTTTAGGAGTAGTTGTAAGGTAAAGCGCACCGTGGTAAAAAGAAGCGTACCATGGTGGAATGAAAACCTGGAAACTATCCGCAAGAAGGTGGGAAAACAATTTAACAAATCGAAACGCACCGGCGTATGGGATCAATATCGATTCCTGTTAACCAAATACAACCAAGAGTTGCGAAGATCTAAAAGCGCCTCATGTCGCGCAAACTGCGAAAAGTTGGAAAAACTTCCAGCAGTGGCGCGGCTCCAGAGCGCACTTTCAAAAGATCCTTCAAACTACATGGGATTGCTCATCAAACTTGATGGAACAATCACAAGCGACCGGGAAGAAACTCTCACTACCTTGCTGCAAGTTCACTTCCCTGGTTCCCTAATTGTCGATCACACAACTGATCACACTACTGAGGTTTGATATCCAACTAACCTCTTCAGAAATAATAGTTTATCTGGTAAATTATTTTGTCCAGATAAGGTAAAATGGACCATAAACTCATTTAAACCATTCAAGGCACCAGTAAACGAGGGAATTTTTCCAGCCCTCATTCAAAGGGGTATGGAATTCTTCCTACCTACCATGGTTGCCTTATTTAGGTTCAGTTTCAACTGGGGCTACATACCACGCACTTGGCGGGTATGTAGTATTTATCCCCAAACCAGGTAACAAACCTAGTGAACTACCTAAATCCTATCATCCCATAAGCTTGACATCGTTATTCCTGAAAACAATGGAAAGAATAATTGACGTTCATATCAGAGAATGAACCCCCTAGAGAGTATATATTATAAATTTCCGCTCCCTAGCTCAAACTTTGAATTTTCAAAAAAAGTTTTTTTTTAAATTGTGGGCGTGTCAGTGGGCGGATTTTGAAAATATTTACACATGAGCATAAAGGGCCCCCTAGAGAGTATATATTATAATTTTCAGCTCCCCAGCTAAAATTTTGGTTTTTCAATAAAATTATTTTATTTATTTGTGGGCGTGTCAGTGGGCGGATTTTGAAAATTTTTTATCCCGAGCAGTTTTAGGAGTCATAGATCATATATAAAAAATGTCGGCTTTCTAGCTCAAAATTCGATTTTTTCAAAAATTTGTTTTTTTTTTGAGTTTGTGGGCGTGTCTGTGGGCGGATTTCAAAAATTCGTAAACTTGATTATTTCGGGACCCTAGAGAGTATATGGTTAAAATTTCAGCTCTCTAGGCCCAGTTTAACCCTCTGCGACTGACGTGCGCTAGTTTTCACAATTCAACTGACGTGGTAGTACACCAGATACCATTTGAACAGCTTGTATTTTCAAAATTCTTTTTATATTCTCACTTTTTATTATTATAATTTAAAGTTAAGAGTGTTCACTATTATTTTAAATTACTAATATAAAAAACTAAAAATTCACATAAAGTTGAACAGCATTTATTGATATGACATACATTTTTTTTCCAAAACTTACACATATAAAAAAGTTTAAAAAAAAAATCAAACATAAATATTTCCTTTATTTGCTTACACATTTATTAAAGTTTACACTTATGGTAATCAGACTTACAAAAAAAAATACCCATTCATTGGCTCAATGTCAACCTCAAAATCTAAATTTGTTTGGCAGTCTTTATAAACTGGCTTAGAGCATTGAAGATACCTTAACACTGACGTGGTTGACTCGTGGACACTCTCCTTCGTACAACAATGAATGCGCACACCACGACCGTTCGCATTACGCTAACGCACGCTTAAGCATACAACAGAAAGGTACCGAGAGCGCGAGAGTCAACAACTGAAAAATAACGACACAACACAAGTTTTTAAATTTTCTGGTGTCTGTCATACTACCACATCAGTCGCAGAGGGTTAAAGGCCTAATTTTTGCCGACGGACGGACGGACGGACGGACGGACATGGCTAGATCGACATTACTATCGATGCTGATCATAAATATAGTAACTTTTAGGGGTCTACGGGCAATATTAAGGTATGTTACAAACTATGCGTCAAAATTAATATACCCTTAGAATAGGATTTAAAAAAGCAAACCAACGGAAAGCCGCCCTGTTAAACTAACAAATCACATAAACAAAGCCTACCGTTGCAAAGAAATTGCACTATGCGCTTTTCTGGACATAGAGGGTGCTTTTGATAACACCGGTTATGATTCAATATCAAATGCTTTAATTCACCGAAAGGTAGACCTTCCCACCACAAACTGGATAAAAGCGATGCTCGGAATTCGGAAAATTACTGCTTCGTCAGGACTGACTTTAGTATCAGTATCAGCTGTAAAAGGCTGTCCACAAGGTGGAGTTTTATCACCCCTCCTGTGGTCTTTGGTCATAGATGACCTACTTCAAAAACTAAGTAATTTAGGCTACGACATAATAGGGTACGCCGATAACTTGGTCATCATTATTAGGGGAAAAGAATCAAACGCAGTTACTTCACGTATGCAAAACGCCCTTAAGATAGCTATAGACTGGTGCGTCAAGGAAAATCTCTCCATAAACCCTAGTAAAGCTATCATAGTTCCTTTCACAAAAAGAAGAAAGCTCAGCTTAGCCCAGATTTCACTGAATGACACGACCATTGAGTATTCCGACGAAGTCAAATATCTTGGAGTAATCCTGGACAAAAGACTAAACTGGATCTCTCACATCAAAAACAAAATCACTAAAGCTAACAGAGCTTTATGGGCCTGTCGGCGCATATATGACAGAACCTGGGGAATCTCTCCAAAGATTGTCCACTGGATCTACACAGTGATGATAAGACCCATTACAACATACGCCTCCATTGTATGGTGGACAAAATCCACACAAAAGGTCGGAATAGAGAAGCTCAAAAAGGTACAACGGCTTGCGTGCCTTGGTATCTCCGGAGCCATGCGAACCTGTCCAACGGCTGCCATAGAGGCAATAACAGGTATTACACCTCTCCACATATACATTCAAAAAGTGGCGATCCGCAGTGCAATAAATCAAATACAGTTAAACGAGATAAGTCTTAACGATCATACGGAACTTAAGACCCTTCTTGATGAACTGCCAGAACTCAACATGAACTGCGCATTCATAAAACACTATGCTTCAATAAGCGGTTCTCCACGGAGATCCCTAAGAGAGAAGCATGGGTTAGTAATAACCCACCTAACAGCCACAACGGCATAAAGTGGTATACAGATGGTTCTAAAATGGAAGCGGGGGTAGGAGCGGGAATATACGGACCAAACAAACTCTTTACGATACCCATGGGAAGAAGTCCCAGCGTATTTCAAGCAGAGCTCCACGCCATTCAAGAATGCGCTAGCCACATAAATTTATCTGTTATAAAAGGTGCAACCATCCATATAATCACGGATAGTCAAGCAGCTATAAACGAGCTTAGCTCGCATACGATTGACTCCAAATCAGTCATGTACTGCTTCAATACCCTACAGGCACTCGGAACAAGTAACAAGACCAAGCTATGGTGGGTTCCGGGTCATGTCGGGGTGGAAGGTAACGAAAAGGCCGACGAACTGGCCAGAAAAGTTTCGGAAACACCCGTCATAGGTCCCGAACCATTCTGCTGCACTTCTAGATCAGTAGCAACGGCAGCAATAAAAAGTTGGAAACACAGAAATTGTATCCCAGGAAGCATCCCAGGTTTAAGACAGACCAAACGAGCCACTCGGCCTTTCAATAAAAATGCCAGCAAATGCCTAAACCTAAGCAGGCATGATATCAAAAACTTAGTAGGTTACCTTACTGTCCACCATGGTTTAAGATATCATCTACTCAAAATGAAAATATCAGACTCTCCTGAGTGCCGACTCTGTCTTGAAGAGAACGTGTCAGCTGAACACATTTTATTTGAATGTCCGGCCCTAAACGGAATTAGAAAGAAGATCTTTTTCAGTGAACAAATGTGCCCGAGGACATAAAGAATTCTTCTACTAGTAGAATTGTCCGCTTTACACGGAAAGTGGAAACTCTACTAGTCTAAATTTTTCTGGCCCACACGTCACAAAAGACCTTTTTAGGTCGAAGTGCCCCTATTTAATCGCCTTGGCGAGCCAGAATTAATAAAAAAAAATATTCATTAACAATCGAGTTACACCTTACCTTAGGGACAATTACCATATGGAATGACTCTGGATGCAAAGTTAAAATGAATAAGCTTATTAAAAAGAAAAGTAAAGAACTTAACCTGAAATACAGATAAATATACTTGTTACTTAGAAGAACCGCAGACCTACATATCCAGAACCAATTAATGCTATATAAGCATCAGTTAATCCATAAGTTTGCAGTTACGGCATCAAATAATGGGTCTGTACAAAGAAAACAAATACCTAAACTATGCACACTTTCCAAAACAGAATACTTCGTGGGATAATGAATGCCCGTTGGTAAATAAGAAATAACCATTTCTATCGTGAACCTAAAAATAGACATGGAACAGAAGTGGCAAGAAAAGAACCCTGTGTCACCAGCGATTACGAAACCACATGAACTCAGAGATAGAGACAGTCTTAAATGTAAGAGACAATATCCGGGGTTAAAAAGAACCAAGCCTTCTGAGCTAAGGGCTAAAAGCTTTGGAAAAGTATTATATGCGAATGTAAACTCTAAACAGTGCAATTTCAAATACAAGTACAAGAAAGAAAAATCGTTTGTCGATATTTAATAGATTGGTTTTGATCATGTGGTACACTACTTGGTACCGAGAACAAGCAAGTTTTGTTCGAGATTTTCACCAAAACACCAAAAAAATGGACGTCTGTTGGCTGTTAATGCTTGTAGATATAAATAAATAAAAATCGAGAGGTATGGCGATACTTTTTAAGGTTAAACCGGCAATCTCCATAGGCGAAATAGTACGGCTGTAGTCAAGTGGGAGGGTTTAACCCTTATGTTACCATAGAAATTTACACCTTGTATCTGCCGTACAGAGTACCCGGGTACTCATTTTAAAAAAAAGTATTCTTCAGTCCGTTTCCTAAGTAACCGTTTCCTTAGTTATCGTTTCCATAGTTACCTTTCCCTTAGTTACCGTTAGTTTTGGGAAATGTAAAATACGTGCTATTAGTCATCAGTATTTCATTAGATCTTTAGAATTCCATGAGCAAAGTTGATGAAATATATCTAATTATGGAAGTTAATCCAAATACACCTAAAGTTCGGCCAGTTCGGTAAGTTAATGCAAATGCAATCGTTACAATTCGTAACTATATATTGAAATTCATGCGAACATAAATTTCAAATTTATAGATCAGAAATTGAATCAGTACCATGCAACTCTAGAGGTATGTATTATTCGATTAGATCGGTAAGTGTTTTACATTTTGATAGTTGATTATTAAAATCGTGATATCGTTAATTAATCGTAACTATTCGTATTTCGTACACCTACATCAGTTTAACTGAAGAACAGCTAATGTGTTTATATGAAGACAATTCTGACGAGGAAAGTTCTTTGGCAAACGATGACAACAATAACGATGTTGATTGGTTACCAGGCGGTGCTCAGGATTCTGACGTAGAAGATCTGGCCAACATCGACTTAATGGAAAACGCTATTGAAGTTCAGTCAACTTATGATGATAGCGATGCTGATATTGAAAGTTGTCTAGACGATATTGCCTCATCACGGGCATTTGCGGGAGAATACGTATCTCGAGATAATACGATCTGGAAAACATCGCCAATGCCATCATCGCAAACCCGGTCTTACAATATTATTCGTGATTCTGGTAAGATACGAGTACATATATAACGTGTTTCAAGAATATTTAATGAAAGTATAATTTATTATTTCTTTTTTATTATCTCAGGTGGACCACATCGGAAAACTAAGCACTTGACAGAGGTTGAAATCTTCAATTTGATTTTCACGGATGAAATGAAAAATATAATAATCAGGGAAACAAATCGCAAGGCCATGCAGTGTACAAAGAATTGCAATAAAGCGAATCCGCAAACAAAAACAAATTGGAAACTTCTATCATTAGAAGAGCTCAATGCATATTTTGGTATACTAATTGTTGCTGGTGTCCATCACTCTAATTTAGAGCATGTTGATGAATTGTGGAAACCGGACGCCTTACCAATTTATAGAGCTAGTCTCAGCAGGACACGATTTCAAGAAATACAGAGATATATACGCTTTGATAACATCAATACACGTGCGGAACGACAAGCAAATGACAAGCAGATGATAATAATAAATAATAAGGCAACTATAATCTCCAGCTTTTATATAGACCACATGAAAGTATGACTGTCGACGAACAACTTTTTCCTTATAGAGGCCGAACAAAATTCACCCAATACATACCATCAAAATCAGCTAAGTATGGTATAAAAGTATTTTGGATAGCGGATTCTCGAACCGCTTATCCATTGCAAGGAATTATATACATAGGTGATTATTTTTGTTCGTTTTTTTTCTAGTAGAATAGCAATAGAAACCCATACCCAATTATTTTTACAGGCCGGGAAGCAGGTGAGGAACGAAAAAAAAATATTGGAGAGAATACTGTCATGAAATTGTGTGAATACTATAAAGGTTCCGGAAGAAATATCACGATGGACAATTTCTTCACATCCCTTCCATTAGCCGAACGTCTTAGAGCTAATGGGCTCACCATAGTTTGAACTTTGAGGAAAAATTAGCCTTATATTCCCAACGAGTTGCTAGCTTCCAAGGAAAGAGATGTTCTGTCGACAATGCTCTCTAGCATGCATACTTGTCCTGAAATTGATAAGACAGAAGCGAAGAAGCCAGAGATTATTAATTTTTATAATGGCACAAAAGCTGGCGTTGACAAAATGGACCAAATGCTTTCCAAATTTTCAACAAAGCGAAGAACTAATCGTTGGCTATTTTGTAATATATTAGATACAGCCTGCTTGGCAACATATGTAATTTTTACAGAAAATAATTCTCAGACTGCACACAAGACTAATCAACGCAGAATTTTTTTGAAAAAGCTGGGGAGAGATTTATGTGTTCCCTCAATAGTCCAAAGAAGTCGCGATGTAACAGTAACGCGATTTTATTTCATAAGAACTGCGATGGAGAACATTCTTCGCACGAACATTTTCATCTCCCCTCCATCTGCACAAGCACCAAATCAAGAACGTGACAATACGGGATGCGTAAAATGTACCGGCTATTACCAAATTTGTAAGAGTACAGAAAGCAAGCGCCGAAGAAAGACACGCAAAAGCTGTCAAAAGTGCCGGAATACAACGTGTGATGAACACACAAATCCTGCACCAGTTATCTGCAAGAACTGTAGTAGGCACCTAATTTATTAATTTATTAAGTTATTCGCAAACAAAAAATCCATAGAATTTTAAACTTTTTACGTTTGTAATTATATAAATCTATAAATAAAAACAATGAATTTCAACACAAAGAATTAAATATTATTTACAAAACTAAGAATGTTCGCATATTTGATACGAGTACCCGGGTACTCTGTAGGGCAGACAGAGGGAGACCTTTTTAAAAGTTAAAAAAAATTGGTGGCACTCATTAAATTTTTTTTATCAAATAATTTGTTATTGTTGGAAACAACTTTTTGTAAGATGTCCAGAGAACCCAATGAAAAATATTTAATATTACCAAAACTATGGCAATTTAAAAACGAATTAGTACCCGGGTACTCGGTATGGTAACATAAGGGTTAATCTTAATCATGGCCTCGCCGTGAAAGGTAGGCGAATTCCTATAATATAAAGAAGCAGGCTGTGAAAGATTTTCGCATTGCACGCTAAATGTTACCTTTTCTGCTAAAACTACTGTATAAGAAGGCCCAGAAAAAGCTAAGGAAACTCGGCCAAGTATTGACTGATATTCATTCAATTTTTTTATCCATATGCATGTACATATTATGCAAAATAGTGTGTTCATGTAGTTTTTCAATTTTGTTATGCATTCCGTTGCTTTTACCTATATATGTAGTTGTCCTTGCAAATGCTAATGCTTTTGTATACATATATTAAAATCCAAGGCTCTGTAGAAATATTATTTGTATATTTTTCCATTTGGGTTACTTGATTTTATTCGAAAAGAGATTCCTTTGCTTTGCTTATAAATAACAATTCGTTCGTTTGTTCGCTGATTTTATTGTCATTCTTATACGTGTGACAGCTCTACCAGTCCCCACGCTGTCCGCCCCTTTCGTGTTTTACCATGGGAATGTCCTGTAAGCAATAAATGTGCGAACGTTTTTTTTTACTTTCACCGACAAATAAATTTGTTTTCTCGTTTTTGCGATTCGCAATAAAGACGATACTACGAGTATATGACTCAAGCTCACACACAAAAAAGGATTATACAACGCTTCTGCATAGAAAAGAAACAACAAGGACCACGATTTCGTCGACGACAACAACACGACAAGGATGTCGATAACAGCGACGATGTTGTTCGGCGTGCATGTGACCCAACGTCGATATGAATATGTTGAAATGAAATTTAATAACTTCACATCATCCTGACAATTGTAAGTTATCCACTAAGGGAGTGTGGGCTGAATGAATAACGGGCTTGCCGTGCTGTCAATTGTTATTGTGAGGTTATGGTGGTCGTTGCACCTGATGCAACATCTTTAGCTCTTATATTGTGCTGATGTTGAAGCGAAGAGTGCCGGCTTTCCGACTTCAATGCCATTTTTGAATTTGAATGCAAATATGAGTCAAGGCATTTATCCAATAGGACAGACGATAGTTTCATGTTTCGGCAACTTAAGCTCCTCGAAAAAACTGAAAGGTTGCCAAAATGCAATATAACAACTCATGCTGATCTCCAATTGAGCATTATTCTCAAATAGATCTGATTATGATTTTTGTATCGTTGTTTTCTGCAAATGGGCGCACATAACGTATAAGTATGTTTTCGGATGGGCATGCCATGCTGGGAGTGGGGTGCATAGATAATAATGTTAAATGGACTGGGTGGTGCTCAGGCAGGCAGATGGATGAGTTTTCACATTTCAATTTTGTGATGCCGATACATATTTGGATGCTGTTATCCAACTTTTTCAGTTCATTGGATATAGGGTGAAAAATGAGATATTTACAGCAACGATTTGGAATGGAAATTGTTTTTTTTTTCTTTTTTTTTGTGTGGAATACCTATGCACATATTTTTAAAATGGGGCTGATAGTATGTCAGAGAGGTAGGTATTCCTCCACTGGCTGATCGAGGTGGCTATTGGAATAATGTCCTGGAAGTGTCTAGTCAGCGGAAATATAAAAATTGATTTTATAAGACAAAAGAAATGCGTAGCAATGAATATCAATTTTATATTAACATGGATTTTAGGAAGAATATTTTCAGGAACAGTAGGTACTTATCTGGATTTGAAAAATATTTGATTAAGGACTTTTTTTGGTATTTTTTTTGTGACCCAGATATTGACATCGTCCTTTAGCATTAGAAATCTTCCATTTGTGGGTATGTGCAAGGCAATTCCTTTTCTGGTTTTTGGAAACAGTTCGAACAAAGCTTTTTTGTTAAATCGTGATTTGTGCATTTCGAAGGTTTTGTCGTTACTTTTTGAGCGCAATTATTTGCATTTTTTGTTGGTGGGTGCAATAGATTAGCAAAATTGGAAAAAAACATTTTTTTTATTAAGAGTTTAAAAGAATTGCAAGAAAATAAAAGCAAAATGTTCAGTCTATTGTGCAAGTCGAGTGCACTGTTCTTTTAAAAGTAAAGAACTTGTAAAGCATCTGAAGCCACTGAGAAAAAACTGGCTTGGAAACACGTGCCCGCTGCCTGATTCTCGCATAAGGAAACTTAATGGTATGGAAGGACTGTAATTCGACTGTGTTCATTTGGTGTTTTTCCGGTTTTATATAAAATAACCAAATATCTAATATTTGAATAAAAACACCCCAAGAGTGGTCGTGGCAAATCTGAGGGGTTCCATTGTCCAAATTCCCCAGCAACACCTGAAGCTTTTTTACTACCCCACCTCTGGCAAAACTTTGACAATGTCGTTTTCCAATGGGCGCAACAAATTAATTTTTTTGATCTAGACGCAAATCTCGATTAAGAAGCAAAATTTACACCTACATACTTGCATCGACACTAAAATATTGATCAAGTAAAGCTATAAATTTCTACAAGAATAATAATATATTTTTGTTGTCAACATTAAGTGGGCTGTCAATAATAAATACTAGATCAAAAAAAAGAACCTCACTTTGTTTTACATTGGGCACGAAATGAGATCTGAGAGCAAAACCTGAAAAGCCCAATGGAAATCGACATAAGAGTTGGCAGTGGCGGACTAACCAGGGGGCAGAAGGTTTGGCCCGCCCGGGCCTCCGGGGGACTTCAGTGAATCGTTACCCTGTATATCGCTCATATTTCAATACTTCTTGACCATTTGCATCTCGGTTGCATCATGCAAGAGGATTTTTTCGAAACTTAAACTAATGAAAAATTATATTCGATATAGTCCAGCCGTGCTTTCAATAGAAAGAAATCGATTTCACAGAAGTTATTGAGGAGTTCTAAAAATTGAAGGCACGAAAACACATATAACAAGCTACAAAAAATAAAAAAAACTATATTTGATTTTTTTTATCAAATTTTTTTTTGTCGATCGATTCGTATTTTATTTTCCTCAACCATATCCATTCCATATTGTAGGTATGTATGTTTATTTAGCCTAAATAATTTAATTCGAATTTAAATTTCACTTTCCGGATTTTAACGAAATAAACATAAACACTTATTTATACATACAAATGTGAACTGAATAAAAAGCTTGTAAAACTACATTTTTCTTAAAGCTGGGGGCCTCATTCAGCTTTGCCGCCCCGGGCCTCTGAAGGGCTTAGTCCGCCTTTGAGAGTAGGTATTAATACTCCGTTTCTCAAATATTCTCACAATGTAAAAGTATAGCCACACTTATATTTCATCGGTGTAGGCTAACCCGTTTGTTTTTGCTAAACATATTGGGGAACGAACGCTTAGCAAATATGTATATCTTCCTAAGATAAAAAACAATTGATGCCACTTTTTAGAGACTTGCCATTTGGCAGAAGACGTATAATATTATTTGATATAACAAAGGGTCTTTCATTAAGGACTTTACAACTTCTTCTTAAAACAAAATGCTTGAAACTTGAGATATCTCAAAAAAAATGTATTGGCTTGAATTACTATCAAAACATTTATGAATGAAATTCGTTCGTATGTTCACCACGGGAACGTATGCAGCGGTCGATAACGTATGCAGCGGTCGATCCCTGTGTTCCAGGTTTTATTAAGGACAGTTGCGGAAACTGTATGCAGTCCTGCACAGAAACCCTCGAGCTCTTATTACAGACTCACTTTCCAGGGTGCACCCCGAGTCAGGTAATAACTTAGAGGCGGATATTACTCCTACAACTGTTTCAGTGGTTCCAAAAGGAGTAATAACCGAAGAAAAGCTTAACTGGGCAATTGATACACTATCTCCCTTCTAATCACTTGGGAGAGATGGGATTTTTCCTATTATGCTCCAGAAGACAAAGACCGTCATCATACCGGTTCTCAAACGACTTTTTCCACGAAGTCTGGAGTGCGGCTACATTTCTAAAGCCTGGCGGGAAGTGAAAGTGGTATTCATTCCCAAGGCAGGAAAACCTAGTCACATCTATGCCAAGGACTTCAGACCGATAAGTCTGACATCTTTCATCCTAAAAACATTTGAAAAGCTAATGAACATCCATATTCGCAGTCGACTCGACTATAGCGCGATCTCCACCGCCCAACACGCTTACATTAAAGACAAAGGAGTGAAAACTGCGCTACACGACGTCGTCAGCACTATAGAAAAGTCTCTCAAGGACAAAGAATACACACTTGCAGCGTTTTTAGATATTGAAGGGGCATTCAACAATGTGGAAACGCGAGCAGTGGAAAGAGCATTGCAGAAATCCAAAGTCGATCAGTCTCTCACTAAGGTGATTATGAGCCTGCTCAATGGAAGGTACATCAATGCAATACTAGGCGATAATGACCTAAGAATCGTGGCGTCCACAGGCACACCACAAGGTGGAGACATATCCCCCTTACTCTGGGTCCTTGTTGTCAATGAAATACTCCTAAAGTTCAAAAACAGAGGGTTCAAAGCAATTGCATACGCGGATGACGTAGTATTGCTTGCGACAGGAAAATTCCTATCAACCCTGAACGAACTGTTAGAAAACTCCCTGCGGACACTCACTACGTGGACAAGACAATGCGGTCTTAGGATCAATCCACAAAAGACTGAAATGGTGTTGTTCACTAATAAAAGAAGAATACTAGTATTCAAACCACCAGAAATTGAGGGAACACCCTTGAAGGTGGCGGAGAGTGCGAAATATCTAGGAATTATCCACGACAGGAAACTGAGTTGGAAGCCAAACGTCGATGACAGAGGTAGGAAAGCGGCCAACGCTTTCTACGCATGCAACCGTATCTTCGGCAAAAAATGGGGTCCAAACCCAAAAATAATTCTGTGGATGTATACGACAATTGTGCGACCAATACTCACATACGGCAGCTTAGTCTGGTGGCAAGTCACAGACAAGGCAACCAATCTCAAGGTGATGGCAAAAATACAAAGACTAGCATGTATAGGGACAACCAGTGCAATGAGAACAACCCCAACCGCTGGCTTGGAAGCCATTCTCAATCTGCCACCATTGGATCTATACATGCAAGAATCGGCTGCAAAAAGTGCCTTGGAATCAGCCAAACAAACAGCTGGAACCCGAGTCATTTTGGACATGCACTGATTCTGAACATGTACATAGGGAACAACGTCATATCTGACTACATGTCTCCTTATTTAGATTTCGAAAAACCATTCTCTTGTACATTTTCGATCAAGGAGGAGTGATACGCAAACTAACCCATGAAAAGGTAATCGATTTCCATCTTTACAGACGGATCAAAGATGGACTGTGGAACGGGCGCTGGACTATTCTCAGAGGAACTACACATTAACTGATCGATTAGATTACCTGATCACTGTAGTGTATTCCTGTATCCACTGAAGTCGCAAGCATGTTATCAATGATTGAGATAGCACACAGTGATATTACCATTGTTATTGATAGTCAGGCGGCCATTAAATTTGATCTATAAGTGTGTCTTGCCACTACTCGAGGGCGCTTAAATTCAACATCGAGTTTTTCGCAAATTTTTCGGGCTTTCTCGAAAATTACCGTAAACTTTATAGAGGCATTATCGCGGTACGCGGTAAGATTGAAACACATCAGTTAATTTATTTACGTGATCGTGTATTAACTTTATATTCATATTTACTTCTTGTAATTGATTGCACACGGGTTCAAGTTTGCCAGAGTAGGCAGCAATTACTAAAAGTGTCACAATGTATGTTGAAGTTGTTGCAATCGTGTAGAGCTGATACGCTTTGGTTTTAGAGTTCGGTACGTCCTGCGACAGTTCTTCTAAGACTTTTACAATAGGCAGAATGTTTTCAGAAAATATTCGGATACTTTTGTACTTTGCTGTCCAACGCGTTTCACAAAATAAAGGTATATTTGGAATTTTTTTCCACCGCAACGTACCTACTCTCTCTAAAAAAAATTTATAATTTCTTTTGTAGTCCCAGCAGTATTTCTCACTTCACTGACAGTATTCAGGTCATTAATGACAAGATTCAATACATGGCTTGCACAGTGGAACAATAGTGCTGAAGTAGTATCGTTAATAATTTTCTGAACATCACCTATATGACCTGCCATTGCGGCACAACCATCGTATCCTTGGCCAACAAGTTTATTTAAATCAATATTGCAATCTTGCAGGAAGCGAATAATAATTTCCGAAATGGCTTTTGCGTTCAATTTTTTTAACGGTACATATCCGAGGAATTCTTCACAAACAATTGGTTTTTCATCATCCTTATAAGAACGTAGATAGCGTACACCGATCGATAATTGCTCTGTTCCACTAATATCAGCAGTCTCATCAGCCAAAACCGAAAAAGCCGAAGCATGTTTCACCTCCTCAATTATTTTGCTTTTCAGAACATCAGAAAAAATTTCTATAAATTCGTTTTGAATTTGATGGGATATGTATAAGGATTTTTTTGCTCCTGATTCTAAAGTCCAGATTCCAGAGTCAACAAGTGATAAGTGATGTTCGGAAGGAAGTAGATGCGTTATTTTTGAGCTCCACAAAATTTAAAGTCTATTAAGATACTGTTAAACGTACCATAACCAAAATTCGTTAATAAAATAAATCAATCGAATATATACCTTTAATTAAACTCTAGGCTCGTTGCATACGCCTACGATAAATTTAATAAACGTTTAAGTTTCCTTCGTATTTCATTGTTGTGCGAAATGTCTAGTGGAAATGCCAACGAGCAACAAAGAAGGCTGAGATCAGCCGTCGAAAAAAGCTCGTGCTCTGTCACTCCTTTCTCCGGCTCTTCGGCGAGTTCATCATCAACGCCTGCAAAGCTATGTGAGAGAATAGAAAACCGGCTGGAGGCTCTGACAAATGCCATAAGTAATTCTATTGTGTCACAATTGAAAGCGGAAATAGACCTGGTCCACAAAAGTCTGACTCAACGCATCATGACCATTGAAGACGAATTCAACACTAAAATAAAGATATAGAGCTAAAATTCAATGAGCGGTATAGTTCCATCAATAACACTCTGCTTGCATGTAATAGCAGAATCTCTGAGATGGAAATACAATGCAACAACATCGACGCTCTTCAAGAACAGCTGTCAGTGATACAAGCACAAATATATGAAAATGACAACATTGTATTAAAGCCGCAAATTGATGAGCTTGCACGGCAAAACATAGCATTCCAAGGTGACTTGGTTTTACATGGCATTTCTTACACGAAGAATGAAGATCTTGTGGATATATTTTCGAAACTGTGCACAACGCTTAAACTGACATCAATCAAACCTTCCTACATTTTCCGCACAACACCTGTGAACAAGAAGTCGAGCAGTCAAATAATTGTAAAACTTCCACATGCACATACGAGTATTAAGAAGCTATTATTGAAAGCTGCTGCTGACTATTTTAAAACAAATCAAAAATCTGTCGCTCTTGTTGACCTTGGTTTAAACAGCAACAAATTTGTGCGAAGGTATGAGAGTTTGACAAAACATAATCATTCTCTGTTCAAAAAGGCCAATGAACTAAGGCGAAACAATTGCCTGCACTCAGTGTTTACCAGAAACGGCAGAGTTTTTGTTAAGGAAACAACAACAAGCAAGGCGCTTTGCATCAACAACACGCACTTGCTGGACTTCATATACCATAAAGAAACTTCATCCGATGCCGATGCTGCCGTCTCCGATGCTATTGCCGTCTCTGCACCAGCTGATTTAAGTATTCGCTTGTCTATATATTTTTATATATTCTTGCTGTTATGTTTCCATCTGTTTATTGTAGTATTAAAAATAATGTAGGTAGATGTAATGTTTACATTTTAACTAACTGTTTAATTAAATTGTTTCTTTTCTGCTATTACTGGTTGGTGTTGCCAATTTTTGTATTAGGTATACCCCTGTACGTTATTGAAATTATGTAGGTAATAGTACTAATTATGTAATTGTGCTTATGTATTCTTTCAATTTTCGTGGTGCCTAAATAATTAAAGAAAGACGAATAGTACTAAGTGTTTCATATATACGAACTTAAATAATTTCATGAATTTAACTTCCTTATTAAGCTTTACATGTGTAGGGGTATTTATATATAATATATATAATATATAATATTTATATATTATATATAAATCGGCATGGTTTTCGGCTTGAACCCTGATACAGTAAGATGCGTTCTCAATGTGTTGTGTGAATATTATAATGGATTAAATGTTTGTCATGTAAATGCCGGAAGTATTTGCTCAAAGTACACAATTCTCTATCAAATGCTCCGGGCATCAAAAATGGATATTGTTATGGTGACTGAATCGTGGCTACATTCTGGTATCTCGTCTCAGCTTGTTGCTATTCCAGGGTTTGATCTTGTTATGAATGATCGTAAAAACCGGGTAGGACGAGGTGTTTGTATGTACGTTAGGGATTGTCTGTGAACAAAAATTGTATATTCTTCCACTTTGTCAGATGTTGAGTTTCTTTGTGTTGAGGTGAAAAGTGAATGTGAAAAATGCTTATTTGTGACAGTTTACTGCCCCCCTGTAAATTTAGGGAAGAGAATCTAAAGGAGTTTGAAGATACCTTAACTAGGTTTAGTCCAAATTATAAGAACATTTTGATTGGTGGAGACTTTAATGTGAACTACCTAGAAGTGAATAGTACTACTCAATTGTTTAAGTATTTCTGTGATAAAATAGGATTAAGTGTTGTGAATACACGATGGCCAATATGCTTTCAGTCAATTCGAAACCCGTCGCTGATTGATATGTTTCTCACGAGTTCAAAGCAGCGAAGCGACCAAGTTTGGCTTACGTCCGACTTCATCCATGACCTCCTATTTTGTTCGTTCAGGCTTAATATGAGTGGTTCTAATAATGTAAAGACAATTTCTAACAAGTCTTTTCATAATATAGACATCTCACATCTCCATCAAAATATTAGCAACTTTGGCCTGAACAATATTTACAACTTACATGATACTCGTATCAACTCAAAAGTTTCCCTGCTTACTACGATAGTATCCGAGCTCTATGACAGCTATGTTCCTACTATAACAAAAGCCATTAAGCCACAGAGTTGTCCATGGTTTAATCAACGACTTAAACTGTTGATCCAGGAAAGAGAGCGCTTTTTCAGGAGGTTTAAGAGAGCTACCTCGGATTACAATAGGAGGCAATATGACTTCGGTCGAAATAGAGTCAGTTTCGCGATACGTTCTGCAAAGCGTTCCTACTTTCAGCAAAGAATTGATCCCTAGTTAAGCTCTAGAGTCCTGTGGAAAAACTTGAAGAATTCAGGTGTGGTTGATAATGAACTACCAGGGTGTGCGTTCAGTCCGACTGAAATAGGCTCGGTTCTCATTCCTTCTTCATCGAATGCTTGCTATTTTGACCTCACTGACTCAGGTTCAAGTGAATGCCTTGCTTTTAGATGCTTAAATAATCTGGATGCTGTAATAGCGATTCGTTCGGTTTAATCCAATGCATCTGGCCTTGATAATATCTCGCCAAAATTTATTACAATTATCCTCCCTTTTCTTCTTCCCTATATAGTTCATGTTTTCAATTACTGTATATATAGCTGTCAGTTTCCAGAGCAGTGGAAGTGCTCCAAAATCATTCCTATTCCAAAAAAAATCAAACCCCACTAACCCCACTGAGTTTAGACCCATAAGTATACTTCCCTTTCTTTCAAAAGCTTTTGAAAAGATTTTGTCGCAGCAAATTCAAGAAGATTTGGATAGGCGGAATAAGCTCTCCAAGTTCCAATCCGGTTTTCGAAGGAAGCATAGCTGTGAATCAGGCGTAATTAAGGTCACAACCGATTTAAGGACAGCATTGGACTTAAATGAAATAAGTGTAATGGTGACTCTAGATTTTTTTTAAAGCGTTTGATGCAATTAATCATTCAATACTGATAAACAAGCGTAAGAATAATTTTCAGTTCTCTCATTCTGCCCTGAAACTGATTCACTGATTCTCAACTACCTATGCGATCGCTTTTTTTTTTTTTTTTTTTGTTTTTTTTGTTTTTGTTTTTTTTTTAAAAGGAAATCCAAATCCCAGAGCACTCAGACTCGGTAACGGTCCATTGTACTACCAGGCAGAAATCCTCCTTTTGGTGTAGAGGCATGTGACTGGGTGGCGTATGTT